>VUQK01003978.1:2955-15324 GCA_015106715.1 Bujurquina vittata | reverse complement strand
GTCTGTGTGGTAAGGGAGGCTGGAGCTTTAGGATGTGCATGTGTGTGTGTGTGTGTGTGTGTGCGTGCGTGTGCGTGTGTGTGTGTGTGTGTGTGTGTGTGTGTGTGTTTGGGGGGGGGCTCTCTGGAGATTCCTATCAGAAACAGTAAGACGGTTCCAGTAATATCAGGGAGATGTAGATGATGGTTATAGATTTCAGGGCTCTCAGGTGCATTAGTCTGTATTACAGCTTCCCCACAAGGCTACTTAACGCTCGCAATGGAAACAGGCTGGCAGATGCGGGGCATGTATGCACAGCCACATGAATGCATGCATTTGTGGAGATTGCTTACTGAGGCATGTACACATTTAATTTTCCTACACCATGCAGGGATGCTTATGTTTATAAATAAGCTTCAATCATGCAATATTGCAGGTTTCGTCCTGCGACATTACTGTAATCTCTGTGACAGGCGTAATGTGATGCCAGACCTGGGGTCATTACTGTCCACTTCAGGGTGCAGTGCTGCCAGTGATGGAAAGTCTTGGAGAAAAACACTCTTTTCTCACAGTGGTGTTGTCGTTGAACCGTGGAGGCTCCCTAAATTAAGAAAACAAACAGAGAGGAACTGAGAAGATGGTTATCAGGCACCATCAGATACCTGCGTGTCTGTTCTCTGGGGGCAGGAGCCGCTCTGAGCACATAAAGTACTTTTTTAGAGTGTTGACGGGGCCTCTAAAGTAGGGGATCTATTTATACTGGCCTAGTGCTGTCTATGGAGCTGTCCAGTGCTGAAATGGATGGGGAGTCATGCTGTTTCATTTGAGCCACTTCTCCTTTCTTCCTCCTCCGCTTGCTCCTTCTCCAAAGCCTTTTCCTTACTCCCATCTGAATTATTTCTGTCAGATCATACTTATATTCCTTATTTTAAACACCCCCTTTCTTACCTCCTATCCTACTCTCCTGCTTTCTTCCTTCATTACTCTCTTACTTTGATTCTCCTGTGGGCAATTGTCAATTCAGTCTGGTTTACTTGCTTTGATTTCTTCCTCCTTTGTTTTTGTCTCCCTGCTCACTCCATCTTTCTTTCTACTGAGGACACATTGCACAAAGTGGTCATCCCAGTTTTTGCAGCTCTCTCCAATTATGCTTTCGCTCATGAGATATCCTCTGGGACTGGCTTGTGTGCGTGAAAGCACACATACTCGGGACTTAAGGACAAGTATTGACAAGAGTAAGAATGCGGCTTATTCCTTGGACCAAGGAGCTCCTTAAAGTTACATGTTGTTCACATACAGTTTAGCCGTCCCCGAACACGTTTGAGTTTCTTTGGGGCCAGCACTGCCCTCTAGCCTTTGCTTACTCAATGCAATGAGGCAATCAGAGATGCAGGCAGGAGTATCATGCACTTTGTGGCAGGATGTAGAAAGCAAGTGAAAGAGAAGAGGGACAGAAGGAGCAAAAAGGAAGGGGGGACAAGCCAGCTGTTGAAGGGGGTGAAAGGGAAAACAAGGAGCAGTGAGCATTTTAAGGGGAGGTTGACATGTAAAGGGGGGGGGGCAGATAGACAGAATAGGTATTTGGGAGGAGGGGGGAGGAGGGCCAGGAGGGCAGGCGGTTCTGTCATTAGCTCCAGATTAAAGCAGAGGGCAACTCCAAAGGACTCACCTCTGATTCACACAGTAGTACTGCAGGCAAGGACAAGCCTCCCGGGAGACATGGAACACACATACACACACACATGCTGGAGACACGGCAGTGATTCAAAGGATTACTCACGGGCTCATGAACACACACATAAACACGCATACACATATAGGCATATATAACACTACCACCCCCCAATCCTCATTTACACACGAGATACACCGTGACTCACGAGAACATGCAGACTCCCACACTCATGCAAACAGCCATGCCACACACACTTTCTCAGTCACACACATACACATCATTGAACTAATTAATCAAATCTCCTGTTTTAATTAGGATTCAAATCAGTTGCTATGGGAACCTTGCCCTCTCGGAGTCTTAAGGTAAAGGCGGCTGCTGCTGCTACTGCTTCCAATGACTCAGGGAAGGTGTCCGAGGGGGACACATTCATAATACCTACGTTGATTCAGCTGGCTGCATTCTACATTCCATTTTCACACAGACGCATTTTTCTGGGCAGGCCCGAGGTGCCCGATGTGAACTTCAATTTGGGCTCAGTCACACAGAGGGACCAAAAAAAGGTGGAAAATTATGACGGCTCACGTTGCAGCCAAACTACTATAATATATTTTGCCATGAAAAGGCCATATATGTTACCGTTAAAGGTGAGGTTCACAGTCTGCAGACGCCAGTCCAATCGATCACTAGCTCAACCCTGGCATTTTTGCTCTGAAAGTTTTCGCATGGAGACACACGTAAAGGCACTTTCACACAGTTCTAATATGGTGCTTATCCTTGCTATTACCACAGCCTTGCAATTTTGGGTGAGCAATCGCTTTGTGCTCACATGCCTTGTCCCAGTCACAGTGTTTTCACAGAGGCTCCATTAGTGATCAGTTGGATTTGTTTGTGAAAATCGCTGTCAGAAGAATCAATATTCCTGCATTTGTGTTAATATTATTCAGGCAGAGGAAATATTTATTCAGTGACTAATTCCTGAAGTCTATTTAAAGCAGTGTGGATGTTTTAGTGTTAACACTGTTTCATCTCACATCCTGATAGACTCTTATCTTAAAAGACTGGATGAGAGAGCTCAAAGTGTAGCGGAATCACGGCGCCTTCATCTGTCCAGAGAGCCTTAATATCAGCTCAGGTGAAGGCCGGACCTGATGAATTAAAAAAGGAGAGGATGCCAAGTGAAGCCATTAGGATCCAGGAACTCAGGCGTGTGTCTGGCTCACTGGTTGTCATGGTTGCGGTGTTTATCACCTCTTTCTGCCGACAGAAGCCCAGGGGCAAATCAGATTGGCTTCAGACAGAGAGGAAAAGAGAGAGTTGGTGAGTGAGGGGGAGGACATATTGGCACAACGGAAGGGGGGAAATGCCAACACGCTGCTGAGTGAAGGCTGAGGAGGAGCGTTGGACAAATGTCAACGTGGCTTATTCATAGGATGTTGCTTTTAACTATATGACTGTGACATAACGTTTGAAGTAGAGTATATTAGACTAATTCAGTAAACCCTCGCTTTAGGTCTTTTTGTGAACGCTCCAAAATGCTGCAATTTGGGGAAATTAAACATTTTTCTCTTGTTACCTTCTCTTTGTACATCTGCTGTATTAAATATCTCCGCGCAAATGTGCTGAATACACTAATGCACATTCTAAAAGCTCATGGCATGTGATGAAAAAAACACTAAAAGACAGTCCTCTAATGGAAATCCTAAAGCCAGATAAACCTCAAAGATCAGGAGTAAATCGCTCCACCCCCCACCCCCACCCCCAATCCCCCGTGGCCTATGCCTGCCACCTAGTGGCCTTAAACCAACGAGCCATATGTGATAACTTTCCAAGTGTGTGGTGTGGTGTGTGGTGAGGCGCAATTTTCATGAAGAGCAAATACTAACAAGACAGTATTCACCATAAAGTCACCTCTGACCGCTTACGCTCCCTAAGGAGATGAAAAACGGAGACATTTATCGGTTATGACAAGTGTCCGGTTGGATATTATCAATCTAGCAGTCATAATCATAAACAGATTTTCGCTTGAATGCAGGTGGCTGCTTGTCGTCGCCCGTCCCGGCCTTGAAGCTTATTACAATGTAACGGGTCCTGACTGTTCAGCGCACACGTGTTTGTTCACAAACCACGCCTCTACACCCCTACAGCCAATCATCGGTCGTCATAGTTCAGCGCTCAATCCTCTCAGCAAATCAGAGCGCTCGTTATTGTGTGGGTGGTGGAGAAAAATCGCAGATACTGAGGCCCTTCCGCTGTCTGCAGGGAGGAAGGTATGATTTCATCCTTTTGACCGACTTCGTAAAGTATTTGAAAAAAAAACAAAACTCCGGCTCGTTTTGTGAAATGTTTCAAACAGATTTCTAACAGAAACAGACATTAAATCCTTCCTTTCTCTCTCACTTGTTTGTTGCTGTCTAAAGACCACTTGCTCTTATAGTGGTCTGTGAGATGAAAGGTTCAGGCTTTGCTGTGGGGTGGGCAGACACGGTCGGATTTTAGCTGACATCTCTGAATAGGGCGAAACCACCAGACAGTTGTGTGAATAGCTGTATTGTGGGCGCTGGCTGGTGTGTGTATGTGTGACAGTTCAATTTCAGATCTCTAGGCCCACGCCACAGCGAGAGTCTTGGTTAATCTGAGTTGTTTTAGACGCAGAGCTCTGAACTTTAGTTCTTCCTCGTCTGTCAGGTCTTCATCATAGCTCTGTGCGGGCTGACGCGGTGTGCTGCCGTGCTAAGGAGTAAATTGCGCTTGACAGTGACTTGTCCTGTTGTTTATGGTCGGCCCTGGCTGTCAGCCCCCACTGCCACAGTCTCATCATCTCTGCCGAGGATGCCGCAAACAAACAAGTCAAGAAACGCCCCAGCGTTTGACTCTCCGAGCTCGGTCCAAGTGGGAGCTTCAGCAGACGAAACAGAGCCGAGCAGAGCAGAGGAGATTCGGGCTGTTGGAGACTCGGGAGGATGGGTAGAAGGGGAGGACAATGTTGGAGACAGCGAAATCATCAAGTCACCCAGTGACCCCAAACAGTACAGGTATAAAAAAAAGGAAAAAAAACCTCTTCAAGCGTTCCTATTAGATTCCTATGAGGATTTAAATAATTCATTATACTGTAGAGATGCTACATGATTTGTCTTTTCTTTTATGTATGTTATTCTCAGTCGAAGGTATTAATAGGATTTTATGTGTAATGAAATACATCTTGCTTAGGTTCCGCATTCATAACTGTGAAAGTGCTGACAAAACGACCCAGATCCACTAACCCAGATCTAAAAATGATATTGAGCCTCCCATCCAGCTGGATCAGTGCAATATTATTTTAGTCTGATGGGATGATTTCATGCTTTAAGCACAGACCACCGCCTCAGGCCTCTGTGGGGCAGAGATGGAATTTTTGCTGTAAAAATGTATAGCACAAGACAGGCTGAAAGGGTATAAGATACAATCTGCAAAGGGATAACTGCTAAGCTGGTAAGAGAAAGCAATGAAGGCTCTAAAACTCAAATGACACGACAGTGTTTCTCCAAGCTCCCTGTGTTATCTCACCTTTGACTTTACTCTCTTTAGGTACATTGAGTTAGAAAACGGGCTGCGAGCTCTGCTCATCTCAGATTACAGCGGGTCGACAGAAAATGAAGACTCAGATGAAGACGAAGAAGAAGAAGAGGAGGAGGAGGAGGATGAATCTGGAGATGGATCAGAGGGCGAGTCTGAGGAAGAAGACGAGCACGAGGGCAGCGATGATGGAGATGATTACAGTGAGGTGAAAAAGAAGAAAGGAAATGCAGAGAAGCAGGTACTAAGGAGAGGTTTTGATATAGACTTTATTTATGTTCTGTGAAAGTACACTATCTGTAGTATGGCACAAAAATTAAAGACAGGACTGCACAGATAGGAACTATTTAAATTGGCTCTGTTATGCTTTTTTGTAACATTTTTACTATTACAGCGGCGGATGCTCTCATCAAACACGCCTCACCTCAAATATTGAGGTCAGGGTATGTGCTCAGGCTTCAGACTGCACTAAGTGCTCTGTTTAAGTAAAATTATTATGATGTGTTAATCATGTAAATCTACCTCAGTACAGTAAGAGTAAACATTTGGAGCTAACACTACTTTAAACATGTCTGTTCCTGAAACTTCTATTCGTATATTGCCTTTGGCATTTAAAAGATAAGGTTAGTTTTTGTTATTGTCAGCTAAGGCCATAAAACTATCAAACTCAACAATTTTGTGCACCAAGTCTCGGTACTTTATTATTCTAGTTTCTGTTTTTATGGTCTTTTTTTGGCAGCTAGATAAACAGAATATCACCCAGGTTTTCCCCGAAGTGCAATGCCAGACTCAGATATGCCTCGATATCCTGTGTTTCAGTCTGCGGCAGCGTTGTGTGTTGGTGTGGGCAGCTTCAGTGATCCCAGCGATCTCCCCGGCCTCGCTCACTTTCTGGAACACAGTGAGTAATTAATCCAGCAGTCAAGTATTGTAATCTTTTATTTTCTTCTTCTTCAATTCAGTTGTTTCTCCATCCCCCAGATGCATCCTCAGATATGTTTCCTGTCACAGATAGATAGGATAATTTGGATGCATCCTTGTGTAGTTTGTTTTTAATTATTCAGTGCGCCTCTCAGCCTGTTTTGTCTAGTTCAGTATCACTTAACAATATGTGACATTTCCCAGAATATCCCTCTCCAGAGGGACCAGATCTACCCACTGTGGGGCCACAGGGCAAAAATGTAGTTTTCAGGCTCCTTTTGACCCATTTATCCTCCTGCAATCTGTGCATTATGCATCTACCTTATCACTTACAAATACCCATTTTCCACATAGAATGCATAATAATGTAACAACCCAGCAAAGACCACCTACTTTTGATCATTTATGTTGATTTTTTTACTGTATGCCTTTTTTTTTGTACTCCTATACATAATATAAGCACAGCGATGCCTTTAAAAAAATCAAGTATTCCTATATAAGGAAAACCTTAGAATTTCAGGTGCAAATAATTAATTTACCACCAACCAAACAACACTGAAAGTGGGCTCTTTGGGCCCCCTGGAAGTCTGGGGCCTGTGGGGTGATGTGTCTATTTTGCATTGTTGGCAAATAAGCATTCCCTCCCCTACAACAATTAGGCAAGAGCTCACTGAATTCAGTATGAGAAAGCAAGTAAGAGGGGAAAAAAATGAGCTAAGTTGCACAAAATGCTACATAAGTTCAGAATTGCAATCCAATCTATTGATGCTACTATCAGCAGAGAAATTATTATCTGTGTCCTCTACCAATTGTGATTGTTGAACATGGTTTCCAAATGATCATTCTGAAAGGAAACCCTTTCTCACACTGTCACCAAATATTCCCAGCACTATTTAGAGTTATGTGCGCAGCTACATCTGAGCCAGAGTTATCAAAATTCTATTAAGGGTGCTAGAAGTGTGATGTGTTATTGTCTGCATTTGTCTCATTGTCCACACAAATAAGAAAACCACAAAAAACGCATCATGCATTTTTTTGATGGTGATGATTTGCAGTCCCTTCTCTCTTTTCACCCTCACTGTTATTTCACTGTCTCTCAGTGGTGTTTATGGGCAGTGAGAAGTATCCATCAGAAAATGGCTTTGATGCTTTCCTCAAGAAGCACGGTGGGAGCGACAATGCCTCCACCGACTGTGAAAGGACCATCTTCCAGTTTGACATCCAAAGGAAAAACTTCAAAGAGGCTCTTGACAGGTTAGGAAGAGTCTGAGGTTTTTAGTTTTTTGGAGCAGTCATCCTTAAGAGGTGGCGAGGATTTATAGAAACAAGAAAAAAGAGGAAGAAGTAAAGTCACACGAAACAGTTAGAGCTGCTTTTTAGGAATTTATTACTTGTGTGTGTGTGTGTGTGTAAAATTCTTAATAACTAGTAGCTAGACTGAAACCAAAAACTAATAGAGACAACATTGTCCACTGGTTTCTGGACTCTTCAGTTTGAAGCCTCAACATTATTGCTCTGACCGCCATTATACAACTTAGTCCAAATAAGGCCAGAAATGACCACGTTTGGACTAGAAGTTGGTGTGCACAGTTATCAGCTGACTATATCAAGTTTGGTTAGCAAGCTACATTCACAAACTGACTCAAACACTTACCCGATCAAAAGATTCAAGTAACAGACTAAAAAAAAAGTTTTGGGCATTAAATTAAAACCTACGAGGTTTTAATTTAAATCATGCTCACTGGCTAATCACTTGGATATATATTGGTATATACGTCTGCTGTTGTCTGTGATGTGTATCCATCTACATCCGATTATTTCTGACCTGCACTCTATCTTTTTGTCTCTCTGTCGGTCCATCTGGATGCTATGTGGCCTCTGATCATGACCGCTTTGTCCTGTCATCCTCTCAGGTGGGCACAGTTCTTCATCTGCCCCCTGATGATTCGAGATGCTATTGACAGGGAAGTGGAGGCTGTTGACAGTGGTGGGTCTTGGTCCTGCATTCTGAGAATTCTTATATAGTATTTTAGTGTGTTTTCTGCACACAGCTCTTTTTAATGCCATAGACATTTGTCTTTTTTCTACCATTTTACCTTTCCTGTGTCCCTCCTTCTGTCTATCAGAGTACCAGCTGGCTAAGCCATCTGACTCCCACAGGAAGGAGATGCTGTTTGGCAGTCTGGCCAAACCTGGACACCCTATGGGCAAGTTCTGCTGGGGTGAGTTAGTAAACACAACCGCTGGGACAAATAATACACGCAGGGCCTCCTTGGGGTATGTTCAGCAATAACAAACAGGAGGGCTGAAACTGGTGCCAATTTACCTGCCTTCTGATATCCCTGCATGTGTAAGCCCTTCTTTCTGTCATGTTTCATATTTGTGAATTGATTCTTGACTTATCACAATACCAGGGAATGCGGAGACATTGAAACAGGAGCCAAAAAGAAACAAGATCAATGTGTATAAGCGTCTGCGTGGCTTCTGGAAGAAATACTACTCTGCCCACTACATGACTCTGGCTGTGCAGTCAAAAGGTCAGGAAAATCTATCCCATCTATTATACATCAAGAACTAGCTGATTAGTAGATTGACAGAAATTTAATTGGTTTCAATAATTTCATACACCAAATGAACCGATTCATTGAAAAGGCAATCTGTGGATTAATCAAAAATTCAGACGATCATTATCTCTAATAAGGATCCACTTCATCCATGTTCAGCCAACTGTAGATAATCATTCCCAAATCAGCTCGAATTGCTGTATTACTCAAAACAAAGTCACATACAAAGTATCTAATATATTTTCTTGGTTTCGCAGAAAATATCACACAGCTAATTAACTACAGTGTACAAGTAAAATGATGAAGTGTTGACATTTGGTGCTGAGAAATGCCATCCTCACGAAACAATTACTGGACCTCAGTAAAATTCATTCTTGTTGTACCGCTAGTACTGTCTGTCTTCTAAAATCCTGCCAGTGCAGAGGGATGCGAAGGTGTTACAGCCGACTGGAGTAAAATAACTAAAAATATTTATAACCATCATTTCTGTTGGAAAATGATCAAGTATTGAAATTTTAAAGAATGAAGACAAATTTCCTCCTACAATAATGTTTTAGAATAGTCATAAAATTGCATATTGGTTAAAACTCCTAGAAATAGTGTGTGTTTTGTTTTTTGTTTTTTTAGTGACCTCTGGCTCTTTGACTTGCTTGCTGCAATGCTGTGTGTCTGTACATGTGTACTCCAGGTCATCGTTATGATATTACACATTACTCTGGTTGTGGACAGAGGTGAAATTGACCTAAAGCATTTGACCAGCGAGTGCAGTTAAACACTGCTTTTTAACCTATAGGCCTTACAATTTCAGCTGTTTAATCTGGCAACGCCTTGTGCTAATTCTAAAGGCGCACCAGTCCTTTCTAAATGGCATGAGTATCAATCGGTGCTGCCTGAAAAAGTCTTTCTCTGTATCAACAAGGTAAACATCTGTTTTGAAGCACAGCTAAACAATCCAGCCTTGTTTTTACGTCATGTTTTATTAAAGAAAACATCTATAAATCCATTTTCTTAACCGCTTATCTGCTTTAAAGTCACGGGGGGATGGAGCTCATCCTAGCTGCCATAGAGCAACACAGAAAGACAACAGTTCACGCTCACATTCACACCTACAGCCGATTTACTGTCGATGCATGTCTTTGGAGTGTGGAAAGAAGCAGGAGTATCTAGAAAGAGTCCACACAAGCATGGGGAAACATACAGTTGTCACGCAGAAAGGCCCCAGCTGGCCGGCACATTCGAACAAGGAGCCCTCTTGCTGTGAGGCAACAGTGTGAATTGATTGTTGATTTGGCACAAAAGAAGGGATAACGAATAAAGAATAAGTCAACAGTGGGAACATTTTCCCTTTTGTTTCAACGGAAATTATGTACCGTGGTGTTGGAAAACATGCTTTCATTAATTTGTTTGAATTCCATTAAGTAATTTAAAGTCTGCATGGAAAAAGACTAATTGTGTCACAGTTAAATTAAATTATTATGCGATGCATTAAAATGTTTAGGAACAGGCTACAATGCACAATATAGAAGCTACATCTCACTATACAGTAATTTAGTGCTTTAAATTCAGGTTTATAGTTTATTTGCATTAGCAATATTTAAAAACCGCAAAACAGGTCTGTACCTTATTTAGTTAGAATCACAGAAAGTCATGAATTTTCATTTATATCTTAAGATTATATTAAAGAATGTAAGGCTACATGGTAACACAGTTTTTTCTAAAATAAGCATTTAAACAAGTGTTCTTTTTGCACTGAATTCTTCCCAAATCCCAGAGTTGTTGTTTTTTTTCTTCAGCCAGAATAATTGAGACGCACTCAAACTCTAATTTATCCTCCTTCACTCATTGCGTCCTTTAGAGAAGCTGGACACTCTGGAGGAGTGGGTCAGAGAGATCTTCAGCAAGGTGCCTAACAAGTGAGTGTTCAAGGAGAGGCTCTCAGTCACTGTGATGAGGAGCTGGCGCTATATAGATTGAGTCTCAATATCCTTTGCTCAAATGTAAATGTCAAGCCTTTTTACCATCTCTTTCTCCGCTTTCTTCATCTCAGATGTTTTTTTTTTTTCTTCGAAATTATGCACCTGGAAGGGATCTCTTCTCCCTAAAGCAGAGCTGAGCTGAATTGGTGTTCTTTACAGAGCTTGCGTATGCTTTATGAGTCATTGCAGAACATTTTTTTTCTTTTAGTGAATCGGTGTCACTGTTACACAAAAAACACATAACCTCCAGTTTTTAAGGCTTTCATTTCAATTAAAGGATTACATTTTCACATGCTTGCATCTATGCGTATAAAATTGCCTGAAGTGACTTTTAACTTCTTTAGATGAAATAAATTAATTTTCATCAAGCTTTAAATGAATGAAAGGATTTTATAGCTCTGCCTGACAAAAATAATGTGCTATTACTTTTCCAATTGTGTAAACAGTAATTGGAGACAGCCATCCTCAATCTTGTACTTGAAACCTTTTCCATTAACTGTTTTCTGTGTTACTTAAAACTTTAGGGTGGGTTGAAGTCACTTTAATTACATTTTGGTGCTCTTTAATTGATGTTAATCCTCATAGTAGTGTTTTTGTGTTTATAGTGGTCTTCCCAAGCCAGATTTCTCTGATATGCTGGAACCTTTTGACACACCGGCTTTCAGCAAGCTATACAGAGGTAATAATCCACTCTACTGCATATGTCTAAGTACATCTGGTAAATTGATGTTTCCCATCTGTAAATAAGCCTAACAAGTCAGTGGTTCTCAAAGTGGGACATTTGGGTTCCCCCAGAGGTCAAAACTTATAGCCCAGGGATCTCTAGAGTAGTTTGGTATCATCAATAAAAACATGCTGTATCTTTTGCATATCTAGTTGTGGATCATCTATGCAAATAGAGCAGGCACATTGGGTCATTACTCCCTTCTACATTTGGGCTAATAGAAGTGCTGACATGATTGTGACACATCATTTCAATCCTGTGAAATCCATCACTCTCTGCTTATTAGCCAACTGGCTACTTGGTGAGCACAAAGAAATAATTCACTTCACATCTTGAAATGACACTAATCCCAAACCAGCTTTCACTCAGCCCCTGTGATGATGCATATACAGACATTTATATTGAGTCTGAGTGTATTAAAAACAGCGGCTGGAGACCAGAATGTGTAATATTTGAGCTGAGATGAGTTACTTGAGGCTGTCAAGTTGATTCCAATTGCAGTTTTAAATGGGACATATTGTTCTCATTTCCAGATCCATATTTTTATTTCTGGATTTTAGTAGAGTAGTTTTCACAGTTAAAACTGAAATAAGTTTTTACAAAAATGATGTTATAAAAGGACTTGGTGCAGGTGCTCAGTTTATCCACTTTTTTTTTTTAGACAAGACATTTTGATGACCATATTAGCGATATCCCCTGTGACTGACTTCATACAGAGCCAAGAATAGACAAAACTGTTGGAAACAGTGTTTATAGCAGCCTGATTGTTTGGGAATACTGACAAACATGCAGATTTCATTATTTGAAATATGGCCATGTTTAATATGAGCATTCACCACTGTAAAAGTGTTAATACAGTGGTGTGAAAAAGTGTTTCCCCCCCTTCCTCATTTCCTGACAGTAATTGAGATCTATCAGTCTGGAAAGGGTTATAAAGCCATTTCCAAAGCTTTGGGAATCCAGCGAACCACAGTGAGA
>VUQK01003973.1:31058-49622 GCA_015106715.1 Bujurquina vittata | reverse complement strand
ACATACATAGCTTTGCATATTACCTTTTTGAAAATGAGACTCGTACTGTATCTTCATAAAGCTTATTGTGGTCTCAAATTTTCTTCAAATGAGTGCAGATGTGGTTGTTGCACAGCTATGATTGCGATCGTTTTGAATCAGCGATTCTTTTGAATTGGATTTCTGTGTCGTTGTGATTACCTTGTGTCTATTTATCGATAAACACTTGTTTCGGTTACATTTGTATTTTACAGTTCAGCAAAACCTCATGAAAGCCATCCATTCTTAATAAATTTGTAAAACATGGCTGCTTTTTTTCTCTTCTTATGTTCACATATGCATTGCATTGTCAGGTATCCGTGTGTGCCAAGCTCAACAGATTGATTCAGTCCCACGCTCTGCAGTGACAGCAACAGCTAATTAAACAATAAGCAGTTTAGCTGTGGTATGGACTCCACACAACAGGACGCTACAGCTTGTTCCAATTTAATTGTAAAGTACAACGTGTTTGTTTGTTTTTTTAAACTTACATCTTCTGCAATAAAAGGATTCATCTAGTAGAACATATGCAGTGTATTAAGCAGCCTAGGCTACCATGCGGTATTAAGTGAACAATTATGTTGTTCTTTACCTGATCGTCGCTTTGTGCAGACTTTACTTCTTGGACAGCCGTTAATATACCTGGATGATTCTGCCCAAGAATAATGTGTGTGGGAAGCACTAAAATTTGACAATTCAGTTCAGTATGTAGTCCTTCTGCTCTGAAAGCTCTGCTGTGATCTGGAAGGTCACTCTAACCAGCTACGGTCCAAAAAGGGGAACTAGTTCAACCAGAGGATGAGAGACTCAGAGGATGAAACAGCTCAGTTATTTGTCAAAAATGCCATACCAAATACAATTTTTTCAAAGGAGACACTTATGAATAGAGGTATTGCATGCACAATGTAAAAGTAATGTACATGAACATGTGCGTGTATATTTCCGTGTGAATACACTCATCCTGGCCACAAGCAGAACATGAATCTGTGAGAAATGCTGCTAATTTACTAGATAAATTAAACACTTTCCTTGGTTAAACTAATTATTTTGTTTGTCTCCAGAGATTATTCTGTTTCTCTTGTTGCTCATTTTCTGAATGATGTATGCTCCTCTCAGCATTGTCTAACTATTGTGTAATCACACACTCCAATAACCAATAACCAGTCCAGCACCTGAAATTGTGTTTCACTGCCTACAGCGCATTTGGCTAAATATGTCAGCACAGAAAGTAACAGTGAGGTAATTCTACGGGTCACAGAGGTGGCAGCACATCCAATCAGACATGACTTAAGGCTCCTTTGGCCCAGTTCCACTCTCTGGATTTTAACAGCCTCAAATTGACAGCCAGGGAGCAGGGTAGGGGTTACGTATCAAGGTAGACTAACAGCCTGTTTTTCAGACAAGCCCTGCAAACAGTGTGATTCTGCCCCTACTTCTGGCCCACACCTTGAGTTGGGGCCAGAAGGCAGCGGTGCACAATGTAGCAGCGTGGGTTGTTCTCCATTTTCAGGAGTTTAAAGGATAAATTGATGTAGAAAATGCTGCTCTATGCTATAATGGATTCTTCAGCGATGCCTGCCCTATCTGTGTATTGCAGCCCTGAAGGAAGTGTACCCTCAGCTCCCCTACACAATGTGGGAAATTGCTTACTGCATCGGCACTTAGCCAGGATTGGCACTGAATACGGAATTAACCTTGCTGTGATTTCTTTAATTTGCTTGGAGTGACATCTCCCTCAGGTGAGAGAGGCCTCTGTCAGTTTCTCAAATATCTCTCACCACACACTCACACGCCACTCATGTTGGGTCTCTTGATAGTTTTACAGTACTTACACCAACAGTAGAAGTTATTTTCTTCTTTTCATTCTTTTTTTTCCCCAGGATACATTGTTTTATTTTTGTTGTCTACTGCAGTGTCAAAGTTGAGCAGTCCACATGTAATGATCTTCAAAGTATGTATCAAGGATGGGATGCTTTTTTAATGGCTTCTCTGACCTTTGCAAATCCCCTTTCTTAGTTTAATCAATAGAAATGCAATTTGTATCTTTGGCAGGATGGTGCAACTGGAGTTCATTTACTAATATGGACTACAGCGCAATTTGATTTTTAAATCTGAAATGTGTCCATTTTATTTCTGAAGGATCTATATTAATGTATTGTTCAAATGTAAGTCCACATCTGCTGTTACTTAAGTTTATATGTGAATGAGTCCTATAGATCTCAGATCTATAGATCCTTAAGCTTAAACAATGTGCTGCTTATTTTAAATTAGCTTTCTTTTATGTTTATATTTATGGTTTGCTTGTTTTTTGTTTTTTTAATTTTTTTACTTCTCTCTCTACATAATATTTCAGTCACTTCATTCTTTTATTACAGATTCACAAGATAATGTGGCGTTGGTGTGAAAATTAATTTGGCAGCAGAAACAGACAGTAAACCTCATTCTTAATATTCTGCATCTTTGTTAATTTTCTCTTCTAAAATTCTTAGTAGAAAGACAAGTCTTTATGCTGTACTCAGATTGTGCTCAGTGTAATGTGGTTATGTAACAGAAAAAAATAAGCATTTTTAAAATTTATTTATTTATTTTGTAGTAGTAGTAGTAATGTAACTCATAACACGACTACTTCCATAACACTCTTTCTAATAAGTGTTAGAAACACAATATGAAAAAAAAAAAAACTCCTTTGATGTCACGTTCCCAACATTTAAATTTGGACACTAATTATTAGGGATTTCATGATACCAGAAATTTACAGTAGTATCTGTAGAATTATATGATTCTCTATAACCAGTTTGATACCAAAATGAAATGATTGTCCCATGTACAGAACATCAAGATATAAAGATGTGGAGCTGTCGCAGCAGCTGCACTACTTCCACATGTATGATGTCCTCTTCATTTCCAGAAGAATTGCTGCCTACAGTACCTGTAGTGCTTCCTCTTCTTCTTTCAGCTGTTCCCTTTACGGGTTGACACAGTGGATCATCTGCCTTGATCTCATCTTACCCCTAGCGTCCTCTTCTGTCACACCAACCCTCTGCATCTCCTCCTTCACTACATCCATGAAACTCCTCTGACGTATTCCCTTTTATATCCTGCCTCCAGTTCCATCTTCAACATCCTTTTCCAGTCTATCTCCTATCCCTCTGCTGCACATTTCTAAACAATCTCAGCCTTGCCTTTCTCCAAACCGCTCAGTCCGAGCTGTTCCACTGATGCACTCATTGGTAATCTTGTCCATCCCGGTCTCTCCCAGTGGAAAACGTGATGGTGTCGCAAGCAAGAGATTCCTCCTGTTGTTAACTCTCCTTCAAATGAAGTTCAGGTGTACTGCTCCATGTCTGCTGCATGGTAGTGTAATGCTAGAATTGAACTGAATCGATTTGAACTGAATTGAACTGATCAACCCCAGGGATTGGGCCAATCTAGTAATATGAGTCACTATTGACCAGATATCTAATATATATATAAGATTAGTACACAACAGTGTGACCACCCTTTTTCATTTGGTCTGACTAGTATTTTGGGTGGGTTTGCTAATGTTTAATAACTTCAAAGATGTCTTTACTTTCATACTAATACAGCACAAGGCTGCATGATTTTCTACACAATTATGAGCACTCGCAAACTGGAATATTTAGCTCTGTCAGTTTAATTGGAAGCCTACATGCCACCTGTGTATTTCACTAAAGGGTACCATTGAGCGTGGGAGACATTATTACTCACACCTGTTTCTCATTATTGTGATCTGCTCATGTGAAATGGATAGGATTTGATCGCTTCTATAGGCTGAAGCACATGAAGATTTTTTTCCTTTCTACAAATCCTCAAAGATGCTTGTATGTGTTCAGCGGGAGGTCACACCTACGATTTTTGTCTTGCACGTACATGCCCTCGCTAGTTGGCACCAGCAATGCTAGTCTTTTAAATTCATTATTTTTATTTTATCAGTGTGCCAATGCCATTTTACTGTTTGGTTTAAAATATGACACAGACAGCCCCCGCTCCATGGTCACATGTTCTAAACCAGTAAGGTGTAAAGTAAGACAGATCAGATCTCACATGAGTGTGGTTTGGTAGCATTTCAGCTAGAAACTGAAATTATGTAGGCTGTTTCACAAAAACCTGGCATTTAACTGTCACAGAACCACTCAACCAGAGCAATTCCTAACCACACTGGTGCAGGTAACTGGTGCACGCATTGTTAATGTTATCCTCATGGCAGGCCAGTATGGCATTATGTGGGCGGAACACTGCACGCTGCAAAGTGCTGCCCATTTAAAATACAATTTGATTGTTTTTTGCATGCAATATTTGTTTGGACTGTGTTGAACCGTGTTCAGGTTCTGCTCAGTTTTGAGTGATTTTTCTGCTTGTTGGTTTGTTTAAAGTACCCCCACCACCACCTCATAATTCCTATCCCTGTACCTGCATCAAAACAGCCAGTGGGTTGGTAAACGTCAGAAGCCAGTCAGTGCCATCATTTAGGATGAACACTAGCTTGCTACCAGCATTAATGCTTTTAAGTATAATTACACATTCTCTAAAATGGTGCACAGCCTACTAACAGGGGCTTCAAAACCTTCTCTGATCTCTGTACATTTTCCTGCTGTTTTTTTCTTTTTTTCCTTTTTCAATCACGTTTCTGCCCGTCGAGATCAATTTTATTTGCTTTGATCTGTTTTGTGTATTTTTAATTGAATTGGTCACCACTTTTCACCATTTTTATGTGAATGTGACTGTTATGTGTCCATTAGTCTTAAATTATTTTGCATTTAAACTGCACAAAAGGGGCTATTAAAAAACTGATTAAATGAAGTTCCAGTAAATCACTGCCAAACCTGCCAGGCTTTAAGTCTATAGTATTAAGGATGATGGTGTTATTGGGATTGCACGGCTCTACGGCTTACTGGGACTGAGCCATCATTACATTAATTGACTACACCTGTAATGCACTAGCTGTGACCAGTCAAACTGCCTTCCATTTACTATATATAAGCCACAGTTTCCACTGCTGTTTCCACTGGATTTTATGATTAAATATAGAATGACATCATGTCTGATTCCTGTTGTGAATAATTCGCCTCTCGTATCCTAAGTCTTCGCTGCCTCTTTTATCTGCTCTGTGTACTCACAGTTCAGTGATATTGAACTCACTGTTGGTTGTATTTATGCTGTGTCAATACTGAAATAAATGAGGGGTTGACATTTTTCAAACTAGTTAACTGGAGGCATCAGGAAGTCAGACAGTGATGTTTTTTTTTTTTTTAATCAAATGATTATCCAAGCATAGATGACCCATTTTGCATCATTTCTCCTATTGAGAAAGCTACACTTGTTAGTAGCTTTGAGAAATTTGACATGAGACATCAACTGATTACAACAGCCTCATTTAATAATTGACAAATCATCCTCAAAGTTTACGTTTCTCGAAACAATTCAAGCAAACAAGGCTTTAGTAAATATTGAAATGCAAATGTTTTTGTCAGTGAACATGTCAGCACCGTCACACGACATGTCCTTGTTTCACAGTTTACAGACACAATAGTCAGATGATTTGTCGTGTTGTCAATAAGCAGTTTGCTCTTCAAGTATAGTAAGCAGGTAAGCTTTTGATGACAGTTATTGAAAAAGTTGTTGAAAAGCGAAAAAGATGCACTTTTTTCTCTATGGTGTATATCACTTTCAGCAAAGTTACACATTACTGTGTGGGAGACTGATTGCAAGAGATGGGAAAGGATTCGCATTTCCACTTTTATGGCTGGTACTATAAATTGTTGACAATATACGTCACTGCAAAAGAGGAAAAGGCAGGGCTCTTACAATACTGTATGGCAGAAAGAAGGGGAAAAAAACCATCACAGCAGACCCTGCAGTACCTGGGTGGGACAAAAGATTCTTTCAGTGTTGTGCTGCACAGAAAAATAAGCGAACCTGTAGGTCAAAAGATAGCATCATCCAAAGGTGTGGAAAGACTGCACCCTAACCAGCCATACAGGACTGCAGGTACAGTTCTACCTCAACAAATTGCTTTCCTATGTTTTCATTTTTAATTTCATCTGTTTTTTTTTTGTTTGTTTTTTGTTTTGTGTGCCATGCAGTGATGTCAGTAATCTTGCCCTTTTTTCTAATTTTTTAAAATGTTCAAAAGATTTTTATTAAACACACAAACAAACAAACAAGCTCAGTAATGTGTAGAGAATATGGTTGGCAGATTATGATAACAGGTCCAACTACTGTGCAAAAAGGGTCTTAAAAGACCTAGGTGTTATTCCACACTGTTAAGCAGCAAGTAATGTTAGGCTTTCACTGTCTATTGATAAAACCACGACAGTCTACCATTTTTATACTGCATTGCTTGTGAGTAGATTCATATATAAGCTTCATGCTTAACATTTATGCTTTTTTATTCTGTCATCTTTGAATCCAAATTTTCTATAGAGGCAGGAAAGTAAAAGATTTTGTAAAAAAACTCTTTCCTTTGTAAATAGTGTTTGATTCAGACATTTGGTAATATGTAGCCAAAGTACTTGGTCTTGTGGGTCACTGCTTTTGATTTCATTGCCTTTTTTAAGAGACTAGTGTACACTCTTGACTATGCCCTGTATGTCTTTAATACCAACTATAGTGAAATGCAGTGATGGAAGCTGTGCATTTAGGGCAGTGTTGAGCTCAAACATGAGCACAACTGCTTAGTGTGTGTATATCTGAGTACTATATGCATTTGCAGTTCTTTTATAGTATATATGTAGTTAAATAAGTTTATAGGTCCTTTCTAAAGCACAACTTTCAGAGTTCTTCACACTAGAAAACAAGCATCAGGTAACTTCAGTCACATGAAAATGCAACCACTAATGGACCATAATGATCCACAAGAGCTGCGTTTGCAACATGAAGACATTCATTTTAATGAATAAACCGGATTTTACCGGTGCCATGTGGGTAATACTAACAGACATGCAAGCTGTTTTAAATGAAAATATTCTGCCTTCTTTATGATCAATTAAATATTATAAAACCATTTTTAAACCATGGTGCACATACAGAGATGAAGATAGCAACGATAATAAGGGGATATGGGAAAAATTATTGTGACTCATCTGCCCCAACTTAATTGGTAGATTGCATCATTTTTACTCTCTATTACAATGACATTCGGGAGGGTTTTCAGATCTGTCAGACTTATCCATCGTGCAGTGTGTCTGCGCCTTCTGAAACTCTTTCAAATTTAAATTAAAATGACTGCGCTATTACAGCTTTTTCTCAGTGGCTTTGATGCATTTCTCAGATCAGAACTGAAAATGATCAAAACTGCTCATTAAATCATCTAGTCACTTGTGCACATCATAAAAGCACTTTCTCATTCTTTTGAACAAATTGCCAAATGCAAATGCTGTGGACGATCAAGAAATATACCAAGAAATATACATGATGTTACCAGTAAAGCAATTGTCACGTTATGGCTTTGCTTCAGTTGTAAGTCCGCTTGAAAGATTTAAAAATCAACAATAATATGTAGTTAAAAAATTACTTTCATTCATTTATTTCATCTCTTTGCTCAAACACAAATGTTATACTGTATGTATCATCAGGGCTGCAACACAGGCAAAGACGTCACACAAATATACAAGGTATATTAGATTATTGAGGATTAGCTTTAGTGCTGAAAACCACCCCCTGGTTATATTCAGTAGCTGATGTCTGTTCTCTTGTAAAATTGTTGACATTGTGAGTTTGACAGCAGTGTCTCTCAGTCTAATGGATTCCCTTTCTTTCTTTTTTTTTTTCTTCGCCAGATTAAAATTTACGACTATATTATTTACAATAAATGCCGGTTTGCAACCTTTACATGAGTAATTTAATAGGACAAAGAAACACTGCACATTGCATCCCGGTACTGTAACCTTGTCTAGACAAAATCATATTTTTATTACATCAGACTTGCTCTACCCCATTTGATTACTATATTGACACACTCTGCTGCACATCCCCTCTCGCATTAGTGGGATTAAGTCAAAGACAAGACAAAACAAAATAGAACCGCTGCACCTACTGAAGATACTTCTTTGCCTGTACAAATCCTAGCCACTTACCATCCACTCCCACAAAATTAGAGCCCTTTGTGTAATGTCTCCATCCATGTGCTCTCTTAGCATATTAACTGGTCTGGTTTTTCAGACGCATTTGGTGCTTATTTTTGGACCGCTTTCTCAGACATTGGCCTTTTTTTTTTGTGGTTGTTTGTGTTGCTACAATATCTTTTCCAGGTCTCTTGGACTTCATTGTTGCCACCACAACAGTGTGAAGAAAGACAAGAAAGCTTATTATCGACAGTGCCTTCAGTTTCAAGTTTTTTGACATCGTAGTTAGCAGATTTATAAAGTAAAAAAAAAGCCACAAGGTTTGGAGAATGTGGCATTATATAAGGATCACTTGCAGGCAGCAGAAAATGACTCATGAAACATTCTGATTTTTTTTATAAGATATTGTTAAATCGGGGTTAGAGCTCTGTGATTTTCTGCATGGCATGTTGAACTCAGTTTAGCTTGATTGTGTGCTCTGTTTCATTCCCATGCCTTCCGAGTTTGGCCACACATCCTCTATCACAAACCACCATTACCAGGCTGAAAGGTTCTGTATAAATAGATTTCACACTGAGCACCACTGGGTTGGAAATTAATTGTTGTCTGGGGAAAATATCTACCACAGTTTCTCTTACATGTACACAGAGCAGCCTAGTGAGATATTTTAACCATTTCTTACACAGGCACTGACAAATGGGAAAATGTTCAATGAAAACTAGGATTTAACTAATTGTCTTATCTGTGTGATTTTACCTTATAGCAAATACAGTATGCCTTTTCATATCAGTTGGAGGTTACTGGCTGTGATTATCAATACTTAGACTTTCATTTGACAAATTTTGCCATAATGCTGTTTTAAGTGGTCCCTCTGAGCATTAACATGTTAAATAGAGCTTAAGATTATGTTATTTTCAGGTTTAATTAGCTGATTTATCATTTTCATATGTAATTCTCCAGCAAAATTGTGGTTTTATGCAAGTGATACCGTAATTTTTCACAGCCCAAAGTGATGTATTCATATACGAACAACAGTCTGAGGCACAAAGATATTCATTTTACATTCATGACAAAGATAAGCACATATATTGAGGAAAGGGTTCCAAAGAAGTGTTAAATAAATAGCAGTAATGATTAATTGATTTTTAGAATAGTTGTTCATTAATGTTGTTCATTAATTCTAGTTCCGATGTTAAATAAAACAAAGAGTGGCTTATCCATAATGTTGACTGAGATAAACCTCATTTATGTTCATTTGTTTTGGATAAAACTGCCATAGTCATTGTATGCGTTCCAGCGTTTGCTTCTTTGTCTTACACACACACACACACACACACACACACACACACACACACACACATATCCTTTATGTCGTTTATTTCAAATCTTTAAAACGATTTGAAATACTCAAATTCAAATCGCTAATGTATTTTTTCCTGATGACTGTATCTGACTTGTTCTGGAAACTGTCAGAGGAAAAAGAAAAGCGTCACGTTTCTTTTCTCCCCGTTATTATTCATTCAGTTTCTAGTAGGAGAAATTAGCCATGTGAGTCTATCTTGTGTTAGCATATTTTAATTCGAGTGTTGAGTGGACGTCTTTGTGTGGATTTGCATGTTTAAAGTGCGCTGTGTCACTATTATTATGCCAGTAAAGCAGCGACATGTGCATTGAGCTATCAAATCTGTCTGTCTTCCGGGACAGCTCTAACTGCATTGCGTGGGGTTTAGCAAACGATGAGTGGATGACTGGGAATACACCATTATTACCTACCACCGTATTGATATAAATAGATCAATGCTCTGCCGGTGTGCTCCTATTTTAGGATGCAAGTAAGGTAATCAGGAGTTCAATACAATATCTAATCGTATTGTGTCTTCTACTCAGGCTTAAACTTATAAGCAATTTGCAACAAATGAGGGCTTTCCACCCACTAACCACAGGCAACACAAAGCCTTTCGTATATGCGTTTGTGTGTTGTGTTTGTATTCTGTGTAGACATAGTGTAAGCAATTTGCCTCTATTTCTCTGTTTCCAGCCAGGAAGTATGACAGTGGTGAATATCTTAACATCACCGGCATCACAAGGGACCAGGCTGGAGACTACGAATGCAGCGCTTTAAATGACATTGCCTCTCCCGACACCAAAAGAGTAAAAGTCACAGTCAACTGTAAGTACATCTCTTTCTTCTTTCTTGCATTCCTAGTTTTTTGCGCCCTGGCCTTGCAGATACATGAAAGACAGTGGGGCAGCCTCAAATGATACCCTGTCCCTGACGGTGCAAGAAAGTATACTATCTAGAAGTTTGAAAAAGTAGAGAGCTAAAGAAGTTTCTTAATATTTAATGTGAGAATTCCCTTTTTATCGGTGCATGTAGATGATTAATTCACACTAAGGAAAGGTCTGACTGTTCTAAGCACTATTCCATTATGCAGGTAATGAGTCTTTCAAAAGTGTGAGGAGACAGTAATGAGGAGCCAGGGCATTAATGAATGATACTGGGCTTCAGCTGTCGTGGTCACATAGAAACCACCACTTGTAAGCAGAAGCAGGATTGGGTGCTTGACAATTATTGCCATTCCCTTTTCTTTCAAAAGTGCTCCTTTACTTCACTGTTATTCATTTGAAGTTTCTGTATAGATGCCCTCTGCTAATTCTCACTTTTTGGAAAAGCTTATCAAGCACTCATCGACAGAGATGTGGGAAGGGTGAAGGAGGAGGGGAGGACGAGGGGGAGTGGAAGAAAAAAGGATGCTCTTGGCCCAGTTAGTGAGTCATATCCAGAAAGCTAATCGTGCAAGTTTTTTAATTCGGAGTTTAAGAAATTGATACATAGTTTTTATATTCATATTCAACACAATTTTTAATCACTTTCGGCATATCATCTGTATCCACCTCTCTGCATTGAGACAGCGTTCATACTGGCTTTGGTATGAAACCAAGAATTGGCTCTAATGAGCTGGGCCTGAGTGAAGTTTCAGAGGCCAGTTATTTATAGCTCTACTGAGACATGGGTTCAAGGATGAAAAGTGCTTTGACAACTGGCTGTGTCTTTATGTTACAGAACAAAGGAGATGTTCTCAGTGATTGATAAGGCATGTCATAGTCAGACGCTGAATTTTAAAGCGAGACGGCAGGGTTATGTGGGTTTAACATTCGAACGGAGTGAATTGATTAGGAAGACTTTTCTTTACTGTCAAAGTCTTCACAGTTTGAGCCCCTGAGCCATACTTGGGGTGGGAGTGTGCTGTATTTGGTCAAGTGTTGAGGCTTGCTGGCCAGTTATCTGAGGCCGGCAGAGCACCAGAACAGTTTCTGTCATTGATTCATTCTTTGCTATTGATCTCTACTACGTAGGACAATAGTCCAGATATCTTTCTTCGGCTCTTTTGATCTTATTGTATAAATTGGTTTCTGAAAACAATTTATAAATTTCCCTTTGATCTGATATTTTACATAATCCTTCCGTACAGCAGATATTGAGCTGCTTCACTTCACAAATAGAAAATGTCCATTATAATGGAGTTAAATGTATGGACCAAAAACTCTCACACATTACATCAGCCTTCAGGGTAATGAATAATTAGTTTTTGTAACGCAGCCAGCCTGACTGCAACACCTTTATGGAATATGCTATAAAAATGAAAAATGTAAAGCAGACAGTTTGTTGGACAGTGTTATCAAAAGCAGCAGCAGGATGTTGAGCGATTACTTTGAAATGAGATTTTTAGAGTCGATGTCAGTTGAAAGCCATTATCTCCAAAGTGTTTCTTTTCAGGAATGAAGTAACACAGCCTTCAGTAAGGTCGATGATAATTCATTTTTGCAGTGATCCAGTGGGTCTTAAAAGGACTTTTTGTCCAAGAGGGAAGTGGGATAAATATCACCATTTATAAAGTAGTATGCAGTCCTTAAATTTAGGTGAAGGATCATTATAGATAGAGATACTATAAAGTCATTACGGAATGACCAATTAAAAAGAAGCGCCAGATTTTCCCCGTTCTTTGAATTTAAAGTACACAAAGTAAAGCCAAAAATTTCATGTGACTTAAAAAACTGGTGATGCCCTGCAAAGATATGGCTTCAGAATAATTAGTAGGTGGATAGGTTTTTCCACGTTACATGTACAATACAATTTACAGATGACAGTGGATCTACAAATAATAATAAAAAAATATTTTACAATGATACAACTTTTTGAGAAATGCTTTTAACTTTTCACACATTCTAAGTTATACTGCTGGCATCATCACGCCTGAATAGCAGTGCATCTTACTACAGAATGTAAAATATTAATACCTTTTCTGCAATTTTCACATGTTGCAAAGCCATCCTGCGAGCCACACCAGAGCTTTTGCTGGGCCAGTTTTGGCTCTCGGGCCATTGGGTTTGCACTGCTGATTTATTGAGACAGTTTGATGGGTCTTCCTAGTATGCAAGAAATATCTGATAGAGTTCTTGTGTGACACGTATACACATTTTCTTTCATAATTTGTGTGTATTAGGACTAGTAGGTGTCTGATAAGTGTTTGAGCACAGGCTATTCATCTTTGATGCTGCCGTTTTAGTTGTAAATAATATATTTCATAATTATTTACATGCTGTTTGAGCTATCGCAAACATTGTCAAATTTTTCTAGCCCCATAAGCATCTCACACGTGAAAAGCCCTGTGTTTTATTGCAGCTGTTTAGCATTTAGAGTGCTGAACAGGAACGAGACCTGCAGAAACAAAAATGCCCCTACATTACAGAAGTAGGACCTTGGTTGTCAACCTCTCTAAATGTTAGCAAAAAAAGTTTTGTCAATATTTTTGAGCTGAGTACCTTCAAATAATCAGTTTTTTTTTCAAAGCATTTTGTCTGTATATTTTTCTTCAAAGTTGCCCCTTCCCTTTGCTCTCTACATGGTGACTGGTGACACATGTGCTCATCTCCAAAGATAAGGAAGCAGAATGAATGAATTAAAGTTGTCCATTGGAGCGACTGATTTGGCCACAGCAGGCAGAGCTTAAGCCAGCTGGTGGCCACTCTTCACTGCCTCCTCTCCACACTGGCACATTTCTCCCTCTGTGAAGTAAAAAGAGAAGCATTTGGATTGTATCCCAATCTACTGTATCATTCATGCTCTGCTGTCACACATCAGGCTGTATTCACCAGGCACCCGGGAGTGTGGGGTATTGATGAGGGCTGAGCCTATTAAAATGTGTATTAAGATAAAGACATTAGCTGACATTGAAACTCAAACAAGAGAGGATAATTACACAGCAAGAAGCAAGAAATTAACTTTATTAAAAATATTACACTGTATGGACACATGCTCATACAGATGTTTTACTTGTCTCACAAATGAAACCTCTTAATTTTTTGAAGGTTCTCCTGGGAGATTGAGCAGGTGTCAGTTTAACTCTGTAACTTAAACAATGAAAAATGTGCCTTTAAAATGGTTTGTTTTAGTTACAGTACTGTGCAAAATTCTTCAGACACCCCTCATTTCTTTATACACTGCTGAAAATATAAATAAATAAATAAATAAAGGCACACTTTTTAATCAGAGTAGAGCATCAAGGCAGTTAAACTTCTAGGATATTGATCTGGTCAGTTAAGTAGCAGAGGGCGTTGTTAATCAGTTTCAGCTACTTTGGTGTTAATTAAATTAACAACGTGTGCACTAGAGGGTCAACAATGAGGCAACTCCCAAAACAGGAATGGTACTATGAGGCGATACTGGACTCTACAGACGTTGCACAGGTAGTCCAACTCCTTTAGGATAACACATCAATTTGTGCCAGTGCCAGAAAGTTTGCTGTGTATCCCAGTACAATTTCGAGAGCATGGAGGAGATTCCAGGAGTCATGCAATTACTCTAGGAGAGTTGGGCAAGGCCGTTGAAGGTCCTTAACCCGTCAGCAGGGTATCCGCTCCTCTGTGCAAGGAGGAAAAAAGGTGAGCACTGCCGGAGCCCTTCAAGATGGCTTCCAGAAGGCCGCCGATGTGAATATCTCTGACCAAACAATCAGAAACAGACATCATGAGGGTGGCCTGAGGAGCCGACGTCCTCTAGTGGGATTTGCGTTCACTGCCCGGCACCATGGAGCCTGATTTGTAATTGCCATAAAATACCAGAATTGGCAGGTCCACCACTGGCACCCTGTTCGTTTCACAGATGAGAGAAGGTTCACCCTAAGTACATGTGACAGATGTGAAAGGGTCTGGAGAAGCTGTGGAGAAGGTTATGCTGTATGTAACATACCCATAGAGGGACGCACAGACCTCTACAATGGCACCCTGACTGCCATTAGGTATCAAAATGAAATCCTTGGACGCATTGTCAGACCCTATGCTGGTGGAGTGGGTGCTGGGTTACAAAAATATACAGGCAGTTAGTGGTAGACTAAGGAATTGATGCCATTATAGGCCCCCACACTCACCTGACCTAAATCCAATAGAACACCACTGGGACATTCTGTTGCGGTTCATCTGACACCGCCAGATTGCACCTCAAATACCTCAATGTTTTTCTTTGGACGTTGGGTGCTTTTTCATTCATTTTCAGTCCAGTCTTTGAATCTGACCATTTTTAGAGGAAAGATTTTTTGGTTCGTTAAGTCACTCAGCATTGACCTATGACTCATTGAAGCCTGAAAAACACACTTAACTCAAAGGACAAACCAGTGCTGAATGAATTTGAAGTTGTATTTTTTGGCATTGTGTTGCTATCATCCTGTCACAGAAACACATAATTTTCTCCCATTTCTTTAGTTGAGTCTGTAAAAAATGCCAAAAATAACACAGTTTGACAGGCATAAATAATATTTTTTCCACCACACGTTGGGTGATTCCCAAAGAGCGATTAGCAAAAAAACTTTGCTTATCTCAGCATGATGTGAAGTATTCCCTTAAAGAAATGAAGAGACCGGACAAGCGGAGAACAAAAGAAGTGGCAGGCCAGAAAAATTAAAAAATCCTTAAGAAATTGGAAAAAAAGACCTGATACGGGTGGAGGGATGGAATAACAGAAAGTGCATAGAGGTATCGTTAGATGTTGTTAAAAGGTTTAAGTGGCTATCACAGTATGCATTGACCCCATCAGAGTATCAACACTGATCCTCTATTTTTCTTGCTAATAGCAGTTCAATTAAATGAATTCATAAACATCAATTAGTTAAGTCTGTAATGTTTTTTTTCCTTTATCATTCTAATAAGACAGCATACGATTGAGTGACACTGACATTTCAAGGGTTAACAGTCTAATTAAATGTTCAAAACAATGCCTTTTTTTCAAAACTGTGGGTATAGCTGACCTCTGGGCTAATTGCAGATTAGGGCCACTAATTAAAATAAGCAAACCAAAGTAATGAAAATAAAATTAAGCTCTAACATATTTGCAGTTTTAATAACACTGGGCCACTAAGCATGCCATTTGGTTCTCTGATATGAAGATGAGGCAGACGTTTTCAGGCATTGTCACTGCCTAAGTATTAAGTCCAGTACATGTACCCCAGCATGAATTTCTCTAAGGCTCAAATGTCCTACCTTCATCAGACAGCATTAATTAAATTATTGGCCTTAGAGGGCTTCTTGCCTTTATGCTCCTGGGGATAAATGAATGGCAACTGAATACTTTTATCATCTAAACCTGAATGATGGCAGTCATCCAGAAGGTCGTGCTAAAATCAGATTGGCTGAAAAACCCTACTTGGCGAAAGGATATTTCAGCTGTGATGCTACCTGATGAAATTTGATCTCTGACCTACTTTTTAAAATTTACATATTCATCTTCACTGCAGGTGGCTGCCGATACTGGCTGAAATTCTCACTGCACAGTGTGACTCAAAAGCATAAATATCACATCTACGTGCTTGAGGCGGAGGGATGAATGAAAAGGAAACCACCGTGAAACACCTCCACCTGAGATAAAAAGCTGGTGTTTGATTAATTAATGAAGCCACCTTGTAGCAGAATGAAGGCGTCCATCACTAACACTACAGATAAAACAATAACAGGAACCTCTTTCTTTTTCAAGATGAGAAATCAAAGGTGTTTGACCTTGCTTTCTAGTTTAGAAAGCGCTTTTCCTCCAGAGAGAGTTGTCTGTTCCTCTTATTGAATGAGTGAGACTACAGAGTTTGAACACCATCATGTAGCAAGATGAGATTTGACAGTTTGCACAAACTTTAGTCACACATGGAAGAAACGCAGACAGCCAACTGTCTTGTCGTGCTATATTTTATTTGCTCGTCACTGTTACAGATGCTTCATCGAAACCTGTTTGAAATACCTAGAGGGAATTTGATAGTGTGTGGCACAAATGCTTGCTTTAAGTTTTTAAGCCAAACTCAAAAATTGTGACAAAATGGTACACAAAATGGAAACTTTACTGACATTGTGTTTTGAAGAAATACATGTTGGCCATTATTATAAGCTATGAGCATGATAAGGCAATATTGAGGCCATATGTGAAGTCAGCTATTTTTTAAGCCCATATTGATCATAGTGCTGCACATTTTTCAGCATGACCATTTTGGTGGTGGGTGATGGTCCAGGGAGCCATATCTACAGAGGGACGCACAGACCTCTACAGTCTAAGCATCGGCACCCTGACGGACCCATTGTCAGACCCCGTGCTGGTGCAGTGGGTCCTGGGTTCATACCAGTGCAGGACAACACCCACTTGGTTTATCCAACACACTCTGCACCTTAGACTGTCCAGAAGTTCAGTGATGCCCTGGTCCTGATCTAGGAAAGGATCCCCCAGGACACCAGTCATGACCTGTGGAATTAACATACAGAAATTAAAACACAGGAACATGGTATGAGTGGCATTTTATTAGCAGTCTGAAAATGTGAGGAAAAAGCTATTGCAGGACCTAGTGGTCCTGCATCTAATGCTGCAGAGCCTCTTTCCAGAGGTCAGCAGGGAGAACAGTCTATGGTGGGGGCACTGTTTTTGTTGTCCTTTATGCATTCATTGTGCTGGTACTTGTGGAGTGTTTTCAGGCAGTTGAATGCATTTGTTGTGTTGCTTTGCGGCACAGACACAACTCAGTACTCTTTGCATATGATTGCATATTGGTTAGCATCACTTGTGCTAAATCCGAAGTATTGCCAAACAACAGATGATGATTCGCTTTGAGGGACGAGCTCTTCGCCTTCTGCTGTGCCAGACATTTGCATTTTGCTGTTTATTTTTACATCGTGGTGCTCGTCCAGACTAGTCTAGGGAAGTTCAAATTGCACAGTGGAGGGAACAGCTGTGATTGGCACATGCAGGCACATGGTCAGATGCTTGATTGGCTTTTACTTGTTGTGTTGTATTGGTGTGCATTTTTACTATTGCTCAATCATGGTCTGTTATTGTGGGAAGAATTAACAATTTTTGTATTTACCAAAGTCAGTTTTATGTTTCTGTAATGGTTAACCCACCAATATGTGCAAGTTCTTTATTAAAATTATATTTTAATGCTAAAATATAGGTCTTGCTGTTTCCCATGAAAAATTACTGGTTTACAGAAAACCCCAGAACAACATGTTTTTTACAAGCCTGTATGTAGAATTTTGACCCTGTATGGAATTGAGAAAATCCAAAATGAATTCAAACCTATGCACCGAGTTCTTGTTTTTAACAGTGCTGTACAATCACGCCACCCTGAAAAACAACAGTTCAAAGAAATAAATCAAAGCCAAAATTACCATGACATTCATGCTCATGATGGGATGTAGACTTCTGACCACATATAATTTTGTATGACAACATCCCTAGATTTACTGTAGGCTGAAGGTTTAACCAGTACAGGTTTGTCTTCCTTTTTAATATCACTTTCACTCATTCATGGCAAGGTTTCACTTGCTTTTCAGAGTGAAACCGTACCCTGTATGCTTCAGAGTTTGCCAGCCATTTTTACGCCTCCTTCCTCCTCCAGTACCCTGCAGCTGTGAATTCTGCTCACATATTCGCCATGGCTGTGATTGTAAAAAGAAGAGCACCTCGCTTTTTCCTACTTACACTAATTGTCCAGCAGAACTGTGATCATTTTTAATCACCATGCACACCAGAGATGCTTTAAACAGTTTCACCAGCAGTATTTATAGATTTCTGAAATATCAAAATGCAGGAGCACACTGCAAATACTTCTAATTCTTTACATCACCCAGTCTTTTGTTTGCTCCTAACCTTCCTTTCCCTCTAATGCCCCAGTCATCCATGCCTGTTTGGAATTCAGACCCTGGCCTGGTAGATACACCCACAACATGCTCCTCTGCTGACAGAGTGGTTCTGGGGAGTCACGACCATCTCTGATAAATAAGAGACTAAAGTTGTTTACTTGTGTTCAGGAGACACATCTTCATGACCACCCAACATTACAATGTCAAGTAATGACATTGGAGTAAACAGCTATTAGTGGAGTGAGGACATGTTTGTGGGGGGGGGGGGGGTGGGGGAGGTTTTTTGTTTTTTTAAAAA
>VUQK01003973.1:8707-23990 GCA_015106715.1 Bujurquina vittata | reverse complement strand
AGGCTATTAATTTTGCTCTTTGATCTCCACTTAGTAAAGTTTATTCAAATACATTGAAGTAAGCCTAACACCAAATACTGCTCTCAGAATATCAGTCGGCTAACTGTTTTACTCACCAAATAAGAAAAATGTTACTTAGATTATGGATTTAATCCCAGTTACAGAACAGTTGGCGTTTAGGACTCATGACACATTACACCCACTCATTGGCTTTGAATCCGTTCGACAATTACCTACACGTGGACTTTTCGGGCTTGGCCATTAATTGGATTTTAAAGTAAGTTATGATATTGGCTTCCACCCATTATGAAAACAAAGTAATTGACATAAAATACTTTCTTTCCCCCCCTTGTTTTTCTTTTTTACACTGTTAGAGCAGTACACTTTTACTACCCCCCCCAAAAGCTCAAACCGGTTAGTTTCAGCTCAAGCATTCGACTGAAAGAGAGCCTATGGTCAAAAAAGTTCAATATTAAGGAAGCAGAACTCACAAGATTTCCAAAGGTGAAGCTGTCGAAGTATTTTTAACCGTTACCTGCAGCGGCTTAAAAAATTCACAATTGCACTATTGACCAAAATAATAAATAATTTTTTGCTATAAGCGAACAGCCTTACAGAATCCTTTGCACTAGGGAGCTGGCAGGTTAAAGACCGTTTAATGTTTCATCCAGCTGTGCCAGACATTTGCTGTATTGCTTGCACTTCTACAGGGTAATATCTAGAGACTGTGGAGAAATTTAATTCATTAGTTTATTCTTGACTTAAACTTTTTTTTAATTATTTACCTTAAAACCCTTCATTTTTAATATAAAAAGAGACTCAGAGACTTTTGTTTTATCTATTTTTTTATTCATTTTAATATCACAAGGATAAATGCATGGTTTGGGATTGAATTTGGTTGGTTTTGTTATGCACTTTGAAACCTTTACAACAAGATGGTCCATCTCCCCGACATTAACCTCTAATTTCATCTTAGATTAAACTTTTTAATGCCGTGGTAATAGCACTTTTGTTTTTGGTTTATCATTTTTATTATGCTGTCAGTCTATAAAACATAAATGTATTACATTATTTCAAGGCTCTGTTACTTGAAGTAAAGAAGGACTGGGTTGCTTTAAAAGCCATCGCTGCCTACATGACACTGGCAAAGAGATTAACACCACACTTCAGCACATGAAAGGAGTCTGATTTTGCATTCACAGAACCTGCCTCTGCCATTGAGTCTTTGAACTTCCATTAAGCCATTTATCACCATGCAGTGCAATTTATTTAAGTTTCTTAACACAGGGGATGGATGCCCTCTCTCCTCTCCAAATATGCCTTTGTAGATTTTGAATGTTGAGTTTACACTATGTAACATCTACACTGACCAGGATGACAGCAGTTGCCAAGTTCAACCACCCTTCACCATCAGAATAAGAGCATTCACCGCTGCTCTTATTCTGATGGCAGATGATAACATTGTGTGTAATCTTGCTAAGATTGTCTTTGTTTTCCTCAGTTGCTCCATCCATCCATGAGATGAAGAGCCATGGAGTTGGTCTGGGACGCACAGCCCTACTAAGGTGTGAGGCTGCTGCTGTGCCTTCTCCAACATTTGAGTGGTACAAGGGTGAAAAAAGGTCAGTCCATATTGTTCCTCTATCTTCAGTGGCATTTGCAGCGTCCCTGTATACCTGTGTAGCACTGTTTCATACCAGATCTTTTTTGCATGTCAATGAAAAGAAAAAAAATATATATATAATCTGCACTTATAAATGAACTTTCAAGGCTCCGGTATTGTGCATGCCATGAGTGTCAATGGAACTGAGTCATTGTTAACAAAATTAGCTTCATCTGATCCTTTTGTTGCTATGACAAATCAACATGCCATGAAAAATGGTCTTTTACACACAAATATAAAGAAATACTTATTATTGCCTAGGAATACTTTTTCACAAAAGTCCAAAGTCCGCATCTAAATATCAAATTTTTACTGCAATCGTTCATGTTGACATTTGACAATAATGGTTGTGTTATTAGGTCATACCTTCACTTGATAGAAAATGCATCGTTTCTGCTTGTTTGCTTTTTCCCAGAAACGGTGCATTTGTTTGTTCTGCCATCCATCCCGCCTCTGGGGGAGAGTGCACGAAAATGTTCCAATAAGAGTCATTTGTGCCTTTGTCCTCACCTTGCATTCTAATACAATGTTTGCTGGAGACAGGTTTAAATCATTCGCGACACATACATCAGTCAGTCTAGATTCAAGTGTCAGTTCTTGAATTTAAAAACCAAATTACCCCTATTACCCGTCATTTACCCACTCCTGGTGAGCACAATTTCAATCATCAGCTCACACTGTGCTAATTGTAATTATAGGGTGGTTTCAATTTATTCAAATTGCTAAGGAGGCAAGTTGGCATGATTCTAGTCTTTACTTAATTCAAGGACTTGTTCTTTCTGTGACTTCTTACATGGCTAAATGTTGATTTCTTCATTTACTCCTCATTATGAGTAGGACATTAGTATAAGGGCTTAAGCATTGAGCCATGTGTAGCTTCTGTACAACATTAACACTCACTTTTTCATTTCCCAATTACAGTGCATATGAAATGAACTCCACTCCTCATTTTGGCTGGTTTTGATGCAGCTATAACATTACTGCAGATGTCCTTTCATTTTGTCAGTTTTGTCAGGAGTGTGTCAGTTTTTACAAGTAAATCTTTCTTGATGCATCGCTGCTTTTACTCTTGGATGGAAGTGGGTGAGTGTTTATGGGGAGGTTTATTTAAGTGCAACTGGGGAGAGCATTGATTACTTTCATGTTACAGTGAAGAGGTGAGACACATGCTGAGATTATCAGAGAATGTTCAGCTAACATTTGACGAAATCGCCATGGGAGAGGGAACAACAGATTTCCGGATGTTTGGACATAAGGTCGCACATAATGTCAAAACTCAGAGCGACCCTCAAAGCAAGTTGAGCCAAGCTTGAGATCATGGGGGGCAGCCAGGCCAAGATAGAAGTATGTCTCCTCTCTGGAGGTTTTTATGGTCTACATGTTTAAATATGAAACTGTAGCAATACAGGCAACCTCTGAGATGAAAACAAACTGAGCTGTACCATCTACAAAAATCCCACAATCAGGATTCATAGCATATGCCTTTGCTCAGTGAATTTTAATCTCTCCAGACTCTTTAAGATCATCACGCCCACCACAGCAAACAATTTAACATTTTTCAATTTCTTAGCACAGATGCGAGGCACAACTGTAGTAGGATTTATTATAATCCAGCTGCACCTGCAACAAAACGATGAACAACATGTCAAGTGGCAGCCAGCTGGTTCACCTCTGGGTCATTTCTCTCTCCTCGCAGTCCTTCAAAGCATCTCTCGAAGGCAGACCAAGGGATAAATAGATCTGCTGAAGAGGGTGATGAGCCACTACACAATCTGAAAATCCACTAAAGATGACAAACATTTGCGCTGTCCTTGACTCTAGCCATTTCCACCCCCACTACTTTGTGTGGGGGTAAGAAATCAAAGCTTCATTTGTTGTGACTGTGTTCTGTTTTCAGGATTATCAAGGGTCAGGGCATCGACATCAAGAGCCTCAGCTCCAGATCACTCCTCACAGTGACCAACATGACGGAGGATCGTTACGGGAACTACACATGCGTCGCCTCCAACAAGCTAGGGACGGCTAATGCCAGTGTGCCTCTCATTCGTAAGTTGTCATTCTACCTGCTTGTGGCTAACTGGCGTGCTGAAGAGTCAGAGGGTTGAAAGAGTATTGTGGATGTCAGTGGGGGTTCGCTGCCCTCTGAAGTGTTTTCATTTTTTGCTACAATGAAGATTGTTATTTTTTTTTTAAAAAAGCCAAAGTTTAACCCCAGTGCTGGAAATGGGTGCCTACAGATCACCACTGAAAAAAAAAATCTCATTTCCTAGACATCAGTTTTGTGAATCAGTTCTCTATTATTGTTAGATGTTCCGTGTGTGTGTGTGTGTGTGTGTGTGCGCGCGCATGTGTGTGTGTGTGTGTCGGTGTGTCTGCTTTTTAAGTCTACATCTGCATGTGTACTGGATAAAAACACCACCTGAAAAAGAAATTTAGCTTTGAGGCAACAGCATCACAATTACAAAGGCAGCAACACAGGTCAGTCCTGCTAAGTTGAATACCAAGTAGGAGTATGACTCAGATTTTAAAGAGGGCTGAGAGTCAACCCTTTCACAGTTTTTCAATGCCCATAAGGAATCTTTGCGAGTTCAAAAAAGGCCCAAATATCAGAGGCTAAACTCCTGGTGTTACAGTGATAAACTGCATTTATTCGTTATAGTTAGAGGCATTCTTATATAAATCCAGATGGTAGTTAAAAATAAATGAATCATTATGTGTCTACAAAATAAACACAGACATCACTGCAAAAATCCTTCAGTACTTCAGCTTTTATATTGCATTTCAGTTTGGTTTTTTTTAACCAGACACCCGTGCATTGCTCAACTCTTCGGCTTTGCCACTCCGACTGAATCAATATTGCATATGAATAAATGAGGTGGCTTTGGTTTTTCATTCAGTGCTGTTGTCTGCATGAACACAACCTTAGACCTTCCCAGTTGAGATTGGAGTCTCTGTGTTTCTGGGAAGAGGCATACAGAAGGCTGTCTGTTTCCACCCCAGACCACCACTTACCCATACCTCTGCTTATTTAAGCATTAAAAAACAGCTAATGAAAGGGAACTTGCAATTGAAGGGGGAGAAAACCACAGCACTGGATCAAAACCTGTTATACAGCCAAATCAAAACGTGTAATCTCATCACTATATTCAACAAATACAGGAAATAAGTACATTATTTGAGAACATGCACACTAGAAACACATCCTGAATTTGAATTATATATCAAGTTAATAGCTTAATTTGAAACTAGGCAGAATGGTGGCGTTGTGGTTAGCACTGTTGCCTCACAGCAAGAAGGTCAAATCCACCATCTGTGTGGAGTTTGCATGTTCTCCGCATGTCTGCGTGTATTTTCTCCAGGTACTCCGGCTTCCTTCCGCCGTCCAAAGACATGCAGTTAGTCTTTGGATAGTGGAGTTAGGTTAATTAGTGATTCTAAATTGCTGTAAATGTGAGTGTGAATGGTTGTCTGTCTCTCTGCGTTAGCCCTGCAACATACTGATGGCCTGTCCGGTATACCCTGCGTCTCACCCTGTGGTAGCTGGGGATAGGCTCCACCCCACCCCTGCCACCCACATGGATGCATATTTGAAACTAATTATGTATATGCTTCATTCATATCCTGAAAATCTACATCACAAATTTGGGCTAGATTTTAGAACTGTTACACTCCTAAATATATTTACATTTAGTAAATATTTTTGAAATCAGAGAAAATGTCCAGTCTTTAGAAAAATGAAAAATTGCTTAAATGCCTTTAAATGACTAAAAGACTTAGCCTAAGCAGTCCATTAAGTAAAAGAAAAGCTTAAACCTGGCTTTCCAGTTGTTATACAGTTTATGAGAGAAAAAGTAGATCTACTAATGGTAAATGTAATACACTATAGCACTACAGCTATAGCACCTTTTAACCACAATGGTGTATTATAGTTTCCACTTTTGTGAGTATGTTAGGGTTCACTGGGTCCAAGTGATGTACATTTTGTGCGCAAAGATCCATGCCGACGTGCACATGCCTACCAATTTTTTGTGACATCCGTGGAGACATTAAACTACAACACACCAGTGCATACACCCTTCAGGCGCACTTCAAGCAGACTTCAAAGAAGTGTAACAGGAATGGCTACTCATCTGTGGTGTCTGCAACTCTCCATGACTGTTCCCACAACCGAGTATAATCCCCACCTTAGTGGTTCTACAAAGTGCCTTACAATGTGCGCACGCATGCACACACATACACACACAAACACACACGCATGCACACACAACAGAGGAGAACTGGACCCAAGGATGCTGTGGCATGTGAAGGGGCTCAAGATCAAAGTTTTCTCAAAAACGGCAATCTTCTAAATTGAACTTTAAAAATGTCTGACCATAATCAGCTTTGTGAAATCTGATCTGAGCATGTCACATGAGTCATGGCTCTGAATTGAAAAATATTGAGTACACCCCAACAAAATATTGAGGATTGAAGGCATACAACATGTAGTTACTCAACAGTAAGGAGCATATGAGTGAAAAGTTTCTAATGATCACTAGTGCAGTTGAAGCAGTTATTGTCTGTGTCCTGTGGGAAAATGTTTGTGTTAGACTGATTATTGTATTGTTTTAACGTTTATCTTTATGAGGCTCTGAGTTTGAATAGAGCTCTTTTAGCATATAAGATTGCTGGCCCTAATCTGGAGTATAATATAAATGTATAGCCGTACATTTAAGTCAGATTATATCATATTTATATCAACACACTGATCTTATTGCATTTAAAAATGAAAAATTATAATCACACCAAATAAGGTTTGGAAGGAGTGTGATGTGTTGATAGTGCTGACACTTATGATTTGTTACTTTGTGTAAAAAAAATAAAATATAGTAATAAAAAAAATCAGTATTGGGAATAATAGTAGGATAATGTGACAACCAGACTGTAGGCCTAAGACAGCCAGGTTATGCACAGTATAATTATCTTAGCAAGATTAATAAGACTTTCATACAGCTTGATGTAAGTTGCAATTCTTGGTTTTGTAGGAAAAAATGGATTCACAAAGGTTGGATAAGGTTGTCTGACAGTGATAATCTGTCAAGATTTTCAAAGTTTCTAAGCAGTAACAAATTTTAACCCCTGGAAACACTGCAGCAGCAAATTTGTACTCTCCACTCTAGGCATTATCACAGTCATGATGTCTACTGACTGGAGCCATCAGTCCATTTATTACTGGACTAAGTGAAATTCTTTATTGATCATTAAAGTATAATTGGCCCATTATGTCAGGGGTGCTCAAAACACCGAATGTATCAAAAAAGATAAAAGTGCTTAAAAATGCCCTGAGGCTTATTGCCAGTGTAGTGGTTAAAAGGCATTGTCTGTCCATTGTTTAATGAGCAAGCAATACATGACTTTTTGATTCCTGGTAAAGAGGTTTGCATCATACTTTCCTTCCATTTACAGGAAAGAAACGTGCTATAGTCAAAAATATTTCAGACATGTTTGATGGCTCCATTTATTGAATGCACATATTTTTATTTTTTATTTTAAAAACTATGTGAATTGCCTTTCAACCAATTTAATTCCTAAAAGAACAGGACACTGCTTTCATGAAATATCTGTTGGTACTAAGTTCTTGCAAAGTTTTCTTGCACGTTATTATTTTGCCCAACTGCTGCACAAAAAAAGACAGTGACAGTGTTGGGCTGAGGGACATAGTCCTCTCAATGTTTTACAGTGAGGGTTGGTGAAAAAAAATCTATGTAATATATTCAGTGATGAAATATGAACAGGTAAATTAAATTATTCACTAGTTTGCACTGCACTCTCTGATGATAACATTGTCCCTAGCAGGCCAGAGACTCAGACTACAAAAAGATATTTCTGTAGAGTTGGCAATTGTCAAAGGAGCACTCCACTCTCCTGTTTGTGCATGCACAAAGAACATCAAAGGCTTGTCTCAGATTCTCAAATGGATGATCTTAATGTGACACTAGCGAGGCCTCAAAGGCAGAGCGGTAAAGAAACCCTCAGAATAGAAAGAGGAGGCAGCTTCCTGAGCCGCCACCCCCAACTTCTCCCTGTCTTCCATTCCATCTCTTTATCTCTTTGTCTGTCTTTCTATCGTGGCTTTGTCTGTCTGATTCTCTTATCTCATTCTCTCACTCATTTTTCTCCTTTCCATTCCTCTTGTCGCTCATTCTTCCTTTCTGTCATTCTCTTTCACTCAGTGAGAAACACACACACACACGCACACACTGTCTTGCCCCTCCCTTTGTCTCTCGTGATCTAGAAGAGAGGCCATTTCCGTTGTCGCTCTTAATGAGAAATGGCAAGCAGTCGCCGCAGCGCACCTCATCGCTATGTTGACGCAAATAACAAAACCCGGAGGTGAGATTTCACCACGGGTGACTTTGGATTGCTATTTTTGAACCAGTCAATAGTTATTGATGAGCAAGGGGGAAAGGGGTATGCATATTTGATTGAGGATCATATATAGTGAGGGGAATTGTAAGTAGAAAAACAATGAGTGTGTGTGTGGTGAGTATTTATATGTATGTACAATAGTTTCTTTGTTGTTTGCTCTGCACTGTGAGGTGCTTACATTGATAAAGTCACGTGAGGGTTATCCGTGTTCAAAAAGTTTTCTTGTCACTGCATACAGAAGCTACAGTAAAGCAAAATACAAAAGAATTCCAGGCTCACTATCATTGCTGTTGTCAGGAATTTGAAGTCGAAAGGTCCTTATCTGTCAGTGGTGTAAATCCTTTTTGTCTTAACCTTACGGAGTCACTTTAAATCAATCCAGGAAAAGGTTTGCCACTATCACTGATGAGATGAACTGTGACTCTGCAAAGCCTACTCCCAGAGAAAGTAAACACATTTGCCTTCAATTCCGAGCAGCCACTAGAAGACAGATAGTTTGGATTCTGTTTCAAATCAAATGGGGATGAAAAGTAGAATTTAGCATTCTGATCTTGTCTTGGTTTTGATGGTAGGTTCTGACTAATGTCTGTGCTTTTTAAATGCATCTGAAGCTATGTCCTCACTATCTGTTGTATTCTGCCAGTTATATCAGACCGTTTGGTTTTTTTGGGGGGGTTTTGTGCTTTTAAACCATTAGTCAGGGATTGTGATCTCTTTCAGCTAAGTACCACTTTAAGCTTGTGTTAAAAAGCTGTGGTAAAACACAAACTGGGCTCTGTGGAGCAGAAAAAAAGCATATAGCCTCTTTGTCACTACTCTGCAGTACTCTGTGTGTGCGTAAATCTTTTCACACTTTCTGAATAGCACAATACCCAGTGTCATCAGTGAATGAACAAATAATAAAGTGAAATAGCACTTGTCACAATTGTCTGTACTTCCAAACAATTGTTAAGTTACAAAGGTGTGATGAATTGAACTGGATAATAGTTATGAATGATGCATAGAAGTACAGAGAAATAACTTTTTGCCCTTCTGTATGTTTTCAATTGAAATGCATTCAGTGATTACAGCTGAACCAGAGCTTGCACAGGTTTAGTTCACACTCTGATTCATTATCAGTAAATCAGATTTAATCATAAGAGACCACTTTTCTCTCAGTAACTTTGCTGTATTTTCCATATCACTCTGTATCAAATTGAACCGCAGTGTGCATACAACAGAAATATAATCACAGTTAATGAGGGTTCGGCTTTTGGCGAAAATTATAGAGTAAGACCTGCAGAGTTTAAAACTGGATTTGCACACTTGTTTGATGTTCTTTCCATTACTGAAATAAAATTAAGGCAGTCATCAACTTTGCCTTCAGAATAGTTTCTGGGTTTACTTGCAGATAAGTGAAGAAAATTGTGAGTGATTTTTTGTGTGAAAAGGACAGTGCAAGAAATGATAGATATTCCCATTAATATTTGCCAGAACTAGCTGACCTGACACAGTCTGTGCTTCTCATTTTGGACAGCTTAATTAAGGAGTAAATAGTTTATTGTCGTGTAGTTATCAATCAGCATTCAGTTCTGAAGTCAGGGTATTTTCTGAGTTCACTGCGTTTGCTATCACACCGCGCCCACGCTGACAGGGGATAACCACTGTGCTTTTATTCACTCTTAGCATGTTTTCTTTCAGTATAGGTTTTCTTTCCTCAATAATGTCAGTATGCTACGACTCTTTGTTTGTTGTTTTAGTTTCATTGCTCTGCTGTTGCTCTTTAATTTGTAATGAGCATGAATTATTGGCATTTAAATGCATGCAGTTGATTTTTTGTGCCGCTGGCTGCTCAGTTTGCTATCATACCACGGAGACAAATATATATTGAGTTCCAGTCTTTCTACTCATTTGAAATGGTATTATTAAAAATAGGATCATTCCACAGTGCTTGCCTTGTTGCTATTATCGAGTTATAATTGGAATACAAATAATAAATTGATACTGGGTGAATAAGTCTTTTTCCACTTGAAGTTTGAAGTTTTTGGTGCTTTTCTGAGAGCTTCTGCATGCTATTTAGCCTAATCGATTCTATATCTGAACTCATGTTGTTACTTTAATTGGCTTTATGAGAGACCTGCATTAAAGCATATGTTTATGTATATAGTCTAGTTGTATTTTAGTTCCCTTGCATCAAGATGCCATTAGGAGCCTACCATTTATTCATTTGAAAGTAATCAGTATTATTGGGTAATATGTCAGATAATAATTGCACTCTTGCTGCAGTCTCTCATGTATAGTTTAACATATTATAATTGAATCAATCTCCTGCTGCATGTTTGTCTGTGAGCAGCCAGTATGTTGTCTTAACTCCTTCTCAGGCGACAGCTTCTTTGCCAGTGTGCTAATTTAGGTATTGGGGATTTGCGGTCACAGCAGAATCCTCATCACGGTTCAGGTTCACTGAGAACGCCCTCGAACCGCAAAACCCTTTCCTCTGAATCTAAATGTATAACCTTTTGCTGTAAATGTTCACTTCCTTGCCGTAGATCTCTGACACCTGATAAAATGAGTGAAACATGGAATTAGTTCTGGCAGAGAACTGTAATCAGTCTGGATTGGTTGATTGGCACCAGCTCTTATATGTCTTACAGTAATTGGCTCTTTCAGTGATTGGCTCATTTTGCAGGAGTTTATAGTAATTCAGGTGTACAACACAGACATTATAACCTGAGCCTCATCATTGTTACTCTGACAGCCACACCATTAACAGCTGCAGCACCCTTTCCCTTCCCACACCTCCTCCTTGTATGGTAATTGTGATTGCTGTTTTAATACAAAATTATTTATGCATGTTTACGTATGTTTAAAGCAAATTAAGCTTTAGCATCACACACACCCCTCCCCCCCACTGTTTACATTGACCGCTCAACGGCAGAGGATTTTCATTTACATCTAGTTGTATAACTTTTTTCTATAATGGAAACTCTTTGTGAAAAATGTTGATAAATAAAAAGTCTATGATCATTTATGGCCTAACATTATTTTTAAAAGTGCCAAACACCATGGTCAGGTTGTTTCTTACATGCTCGTACTGCATATACATATTAGCACAGTGTGGACAGTACACACACAAACACACACTTTATGATTTTAGCCAAGGTATAACAATCACTAAGCTGGCAATCCCTATTTCAACTTCCCATTTCATGTGCTAGATGGAAGTGAACTTCGGTGAAAAGACTGAGGCTGCTCACTCCAATTTTCTGAGGAGTCCTCCAGCTTAATTGGTCAAGCTCTTATCCCCCAGCCCACCTCGGCTTAGCCCTGGAGGAGATTTTCTCCGCCTATACCTCTGCCTTCATTTCCTCCCACCCCACCTACCTCCTCCCACCCCACCCCACCCCACCACCGTCCCCCCTTTTGAGCAGTAATCGGAAGAGACTGATGGAGAAGAAAAAGAGTTACTCTTCCTCTCTCTGTCACTGCTCATCCTCCCTCAGGCAGGAGAGACACTGCTGGCTAGTTGGTTAATGAATGTTGTGTTCATTTGTCACGCTTATCAATCACTGCATGTGTAGGTGTCATTTTGACATGTCTTCTCATCTGCCATTGTTGTTGCTGATGTTGTTTATTCACACACCCTGTGATTGTACCTGAATCACGGAGCAGAGATGCAGGAAAATGCGAGCTAAAGGTGAAACCTGAAATGTGGGTGTATGATTACAGCCTAAAATGCAGGAGAATAATACTGAATCCATGCGGGGATTGGATGGCTACGGTGCATCATGCTTTAGCCAAGTTTATTTATCATTATTTAAAATGACTCCTCTTTTATTTGTGTCTATATTGGTTAAAAAAACAAAAGCGTGTCCTGGCAATATTCGGCTGCTGATTGTTTTCCTACATTAAAACAGTTGAATAAAAAGCAGTGTGGCATAATTTGGGGACATTTTAGAACACGCACATATGAAAAGACAATGAATAACTTTAACATGGCAAGGTTGCCGCATGCTTTATTTTCCCCAAAAGCACCCTTACAGTGTTCCACCATTTACCTGTCTTTTGAATGCCGGCATTTCCATATTTAGGCAATCATAAAAGCCATTAACATTTTCCAGTTGCACTGTGATGATGTTTGGTGCTGAAGCAGAATGTTCGTTCTGAAGCCCAGCAGGCAATGGAGTTTATTCCCACAAACACCCCGCCCACCACTGCAGATTCCTATAGGAGGCGCAAAGCACTTTATGGACATTCATCCCTGGATGACTGATCAGAGTGTGTACCCACACACACACTTGCCACCATTAAAAATGAACAATGGTGAATACTTAATTGGCTGGCTCTCAAATGAGCACAGCCTTAAAAACGGACTATTCCATCATCATGGAGGAATAAGTGAGGAAGATGTTCATGCAGGAATGTGTCCCTGCATGACAAATACCTTGATAATGCACTCAAATGGACCAGTGAAGATAAATTGGATACTTCCAGTGGCTCAGGATATATCCAAGTTTCTCTGGAATCTCCTCTTCCTATATTTTATGGTGCTAAGTAAGATTTTTACTGCGGTATTGCACAAACATGTCATATTTTCTCTGTGGAGGTTTAATAGGATTAGTGATCAGTTTTATTGACTCAGCAAGTAATGAATGAGTTTCGAGATTTTTGCCTCTAAAATATGACTTTACAAACTTGGATGCTGGCACAAACTCACATTTCAAAGGCATTGTGTATTTCTTTGAGATCTCTACTTTTATAAGCTTACCATCTTGTCTACTTTGTTAGGAATGTAACTCTGAGAACATCTCATGTAAGGCAAAACTCCAGGAAGTCCCTTTGCTAGCTGTCTGTGTGGCACCAAAGAGCTCAAACGGATGTGTTCGGTTTTAGTATTAACTTCTTATTATGCTTGTAATGAGCTAAAACTCTGAGCTGGGCTCTGTGTGAACACTGGTTCCTTCAAATCAAGTCAGATAAATCTCTTGCATTATCCTTTCCACAAAGAACAAAGAGAATAGCAATCCATGAAATAAAATAGCTGTGAAAACTAATGTGTTTTATCTTGCAAAGGAGCAAGCTGTGCAAGAGGCCGGCTGGCATATACAGTACGTCAAATGATGCGTCGCTCTCCTGAATGAGAGAGAAACTCCGAGTCGGTGTGGAGCTGTGAGGGAGAGATCGCGTGTCAAAAGATATGTTCCACAGTAATGGAGGAGTGTCTTGAGAGCTCATGAAATGATTCAGTGGTGAATCCATGCTCGAGTATTAATCAGATAGCACCCGCCTGCCTGTTTGAAGAACTGAAAAGAAACTCTCTTCACATACCGGGTCCCCCAGGACTACTTAAAGTGGAAACATTTGTGGAAGAAAAGATGAATTCGACCATTTCCTCACCAATATACCGAGGGAAAAGGCATATCATTTCACATATGAATACTGATTCTTGCACAATTTCCACCTCAAATAGAATGATGAAATGAATTGAAAGCAAATGTTTTATTGTTGTTGGCATAACAGTGGCCTGGTAAAATAGTAACACAGTGATTACACACTTGTTTGAGCACTTCAGAAAAGCAACACCGACCACAGATTGAGAGCATGGTGGGGACTATAGTGTCCCCTCTTTTGCCCTGCATTTGAAGTGCCCATATTGAGTTCCCATGTAAATGGATTAAAATGGAGAGACTAAGTATCCTCTGCACTATTGCATGGCCTTGATGCTGCACCACTGCAAACATACTGTACTGTAAAGTCATTGTGTTCCTCATGTGAATATTTTTAAGTTGTAATTGTGGCTGCTATTTTTTTGTTTTTTTCATGGGACAATTAAGCTCCTCTTCTATCATGAAGCCTTTTGGGAGGAAGGTGGCTTATATAGCTCCTTTGTGGAAAGTATAAATACCTTTTATAGCTGTTTGTGCCAAACCCACAAAGCTGCAAAAAACAAACCAAAAAAAAAACATCAGTGATGCCGACTCCTGCATCACTTTGAGTCGAGCCCTTATGGTAAAGAACAGCTTTGATTTGCTACACATTTCAGATTCTGCTCTCAAGTGAGTCACTGCACAAAGTGGGTGCAGATTTTCTCAAATTGAGTTCTTGTTTACCAAACAGCTCCGTTACTTGGATCAAATGGGCAGGAGTGTTTACATTGCACTGATATCGTCATGTTAGTTTAGTCGTCAAGGTGATTGTTGAGTCTTGGTACAAGACCTGCAGGAGTGTCTTCATGGCATATGTGACACAAACATAAAGATTTATGTTCGTATTTACATACGTAAAGAACTCGCACAACCTTTGTAGTTTGCCGCATTGGACTGATCATTCCTGGATGTTACATAATTCCATCTGCTAAATGCCGCCATTATCTCAACCTGAAAGGTAATCAGATTGAGTTCCCTTCTTCAGAGGAAACAAGGACAGAAGGTTCCCCTTGTTGTTGTTCATTCTTTAGCGAGTTCATGCAACCTAAAAAGGGGGAACACAATATTGAGAGAGAACATTAAGCTGTGTGATCCTATTTAAAAACTACCCCAGTAAGTGTAGGTGCTGCCTGAGAATGATGTGATTGAGCACTAAAGAAGAGTACTTGTTCCTCATACCTGAAGTGAAATGAAGACTTTTCACCAGGTCCCAAAATCCCTTCAGATTTTTTTTTTGTCTTAGCAGCAACCCATGCAAATCTAAGACAACTGGGGGATAAAAGGTGCTGTTTATGAGCATGAGGTGGTTGCATCTTGCCACAGACATCGGTCCTTGATGCATGGAGAGGATTTGTCTTCATTCCCTGTCCTTTTGTCCTTGCATGCTTTATTATTTTTTTATATATTTTATTTTATTTTATTTTTTTATGTCTCCATTCTGTTAATAATACATGAATGTCCTCTTTCCCTCCCCTTCCCTCTCCCCCCTCTCCTCCCCTGTAGCAATTATTGAACCCACCACCACTAGTGCTGTCTCAAGCCCAGGTCAGTATATGTCACTATGCTGTACACCAAATCAGCAAAGCGGTCCGCTGCCTCATACTAACCTGAGCTGAAATCCTCTCCTGCATCTCAATTTGTTTCAATGGGCTGGCTGGAATGCCTGCTGGGTGTACAGCTTCACTGTATGTCTTTTATATTTTATATTTGCATTTTTTTTGTTTTGTTTTGTTTTTCTTTGGTAATTTTAGTTTGGCTTCTTCTGTCTGGCTACATTATAAATCTTGCAGTCTGTGCCATTGTATCT
>VUQK01003964.1:73903-87739 GCA_015106715.1 Bujurquina vittata | reverse complement strand
TATATAATAATATATATATATATATATATATATATATATATATATAAATAATAGAACATGCAGGTTTACCTCATAAAGAAAAGCTATTAGCAGCTGGTAGCAGATCATTTAGTAATACCTGGTGTGCACCTCTGAGCACTTCAGAGCCAGCATATTATCAGGATAACTCAGCTATTGAAGTTTCATTTTCTCCTTGGAATTTAATATAATTAAAGTGTGCTCTTTCATATTGACTTTATGAAGCACTCTGTGGCAAAAAATTCAATTCACATCAAATTTATTTATTTACCACCAAATGACAACAATAGCGATATAAAGGCACTTTATGATGTAAGGCAAATACCGTACAATACAGAAACTAACTAAGTACAATACAATCCCACTTATTTTAGGTGTTGATCTTGGCACTTGGCATTAGAGGAGAGCAAAAAGCTCCAGGAGGGCAGCCATCAGTCATTACTAGCCGGGGTGAAAGGTCACGCAGCACTCTGGGTCTGTAACACAAAACTAACGGATGTATCAACCTTAAAAAGAACTAATCTTAAAAGATGGAGGCTGCCTTCCAAACCCTAACAAGGAGCTGGAGAGAAGCCTGATGGGATTTTTGCTTCACTACAGCCTCTCATTAAAGTTATTTACTATATTTTATAGTAAAATGAATATAAATGTGAAACATTATGCACTACTAAAAGATTCAAGTCAGAGTGAAACTGAAATAAACAATCAGTTCTTCTTGTTGTGACAGTTCTTCTGTCCTGGTTATAAGATGAATGCAGTCAATGTGTGCTAATCAAACTCCATTCAGATCTCTAATTTTTTATGTGATCATTAAGTATTTAACATCTTTAAAAAGGAATTGATGCAGCTGCACGCAGAGTTTCCCTCAATGAAAATCATTTGTGACAAACATCCACTCAGTCATCAAAAACCTTCTTCAGTCATCTCAGATCAAATAGACTTGAGGCATCAGCCTCTATGTACTAGCTATAAATATAAGAATATGAAATGTGAATATGAATATAAGAATATGAATATGAAATGAATACAAAGTGAGCATGGCATATTGGTTGCTTTCCAGTAATCCCGTGTCTTCATATAAGTAAGAATTCTTTGGTCAAAAATCCCAAGGTGAAACTAAAACTTTTGGCTGAGTTAGCCTCATTGTATGATGCCTGTGTGGATCTGAATTTTGTTAGACAAGCATGTGAATGCACAATAATGTGTGTGGGCTTTTGGGGGCTCCATAGGTTTACAATAGCAAAAACCTGAGTAGTTCTTCTGGTTCCGATCACTAATGTGGCCCGAACTGATCTGTCTGCATGAAAACCAAAAAGAAATCGAAAAACGTCTTTCACGCTGGCCTACAGGGTGCAAGGCCGACTGTGCTTCCTGCTTCAGTGAGACCTTCTGCACACGTTGTCATCCAGGTCACTTCCTGTTCAGAGGCAAATGTGAACGCACCTGTCCACAGGAGCTCACAGCAAACACAGCACTGCGAGAATGCACAGGTGAGACAATGTGGCGCTGTGGCACTGAAATGAGTTTGTCCTTGTAAGAAAATAGGTTTACTTTTTTAATTCTTGCCCATCTGTGTCAGAGTGCCCTACAGGCTGCGAACTGTGTGTGACGAGGAACATGTGCATGAGGTGCAGAGCAGATCTCTTCTCTCTCCATGGCCGCTGCCACCTTGCCTGCCCGCAGGGATTTGAGCCTGACATACAGCTGATGAAGTGCACTCCCCAAAGTTTGAAATATTCCCTCGCTCATACGACAATGCACTTATTGTTCCAGTATTATACATTTTATCGCATCTTTCAACCAACACAGTGTCTTCTCAATACTCTCCTCTAGCTCAGTGTGAGGTTGGGGAATGGACACGTTGGGGTCCATGTGTTCGGAAACAGAAGGCGCGGGCATACCGGAGAGGAGATAAGACACGCACCCGGCCAGTCCTGCGCTTCCCAAGTGTGTACGGGGACCCCTGCCCACATGTGTCAGAGATCAGGAAGTGTACAATCAAAAAGAGACTGAGTAGCAGGCGGTAATGAGTTCAAAGAAGCCTATTTGATCGTCTTCTTTCAGCTGCTCCCTTCAGGGGTCGCCACAGCGTTCATCTGTCTCCATCTCACCCAATCCCCAGCATCCTTCTCTGTCACACCAACCCTCTCTATGTCCTCCTTCGCTACATCCATAAATCTTCTCTGAGGTCTCCCTCTTTTCCTCCTGCCTGACAGCTCCATATTCAACATTCTTTGTCCAGTAAACCCACTATTTGATGTTAAGGCATATTTTAAATTAGTATGTAAAATCGGTATGGTAGCAATTTCTTGATAATGTAATAAAGCTACAACATTTTCTGTGTCATGAGAAGGAGTGTTGTGGAAATGAGGACCCAAGTGCAGGCAGAGTTAATGAAAAATGAGCCCTTTATTTTGGCTGAATGTCCAGAGCTCAAAAGACAAAACAAGATACAAAGGGAAACCTAAAACTAAAAATACACCAAGGCTAGGGAGTGCTGCAGCTAGAAGAAGCAAAGGGATGGTGAACATGAACATAAGCAGACACTGTCAAAGGGAGACTGAAACAATCGAAACACAAGGAATATGCAGCGCCATTACTGAAGCCTATTTAGCCTCGAAAAGGAAGCGACAAAGCAGTAAGATGACATGAAAAAGAAGAAGTGACATGATCCAGTCATGTGCCAGCACCATGGGTAGACCTAAGGTCAGTCCTCTTGAGTATATTTTTTTCAGTCTTTTCTGGCTAGATTATTTTAACCAATGCAACACTGTTACCCATATTATCAAAAGAAGACTAAGAAAACTAATGCTAGCACTGATTTACAACCCTGTTACCATACATACAGTATATAAGATGACAAACATAAGTTAAAACATATAAAATATTATTAAACAGCATTCTGGTGGTCCTGAGTACTTATGTCATTATCTACAAATAGAATTAATATATCCATTCAGCTGTGTAATTGGTGCAATTTGAAGCCTGTTTTAAAATTAAAAATCCTAAATGTTTTGCTGAGCTCACAAGGGTTTGAGCTTTTGCCTTTGTGATAGTTTGAACAGTATATTTGAACAAAGATTTGAAAAAAAATACAAAAATTACTTGTTTTTAAACACGTGGGAGTATTTAAAAGTTGGACAAGGTAGGTTTTGAAAGTTGCTTAAATTAATAAAGCTAGTATTATCTGAAACTGATTGAGTATTCAGTATGAGCGTGACTGTCTAACCAAATGGTCAAAAAATGTATTAAAAACATATTTTTTTTATTTGAGTTTTCAGGTTCTGGAGTGTGGAGACTGCACCAAGCACAGCACACAGCAACTAAGATATCTCATATAAAGGGCTTGGATGCCTAATATTTTGATGGTTGATTATTTGTTTTTCCTAAATATATAACAGAAAATTATAAAAACAAAGTAATAGAATTATAGAATGACCCACTAATAATATGAATAACTGGATGAGAAAAAGGATACCGTGCTTATAATTTGAGCAAAGAAATTAGAAGAATAAATATGGCGTAGTGCAACGATGAACTGAGCTATAGATTAAATTAATCCTTTTTTTTTTGTATAGTGTGTAATATACAAAACCAATGCATGGGTGTAATGAGGCACTATTTCACTGTGAATCACTCACACAGCAACACTAGATCTAAACAACAAGTGCACCAGCGCTGGCAGGTGTGTGTGACTGATCCAGCAGCACTCAAGTCCACTGGGCAGGGCGCAGCGCTCAAGAAACGTAGCAACGCAGTCATTTCCTGCCATACATAACTTCATAACCAAATATAAATGCAGCTGTGCAAATATCTCAACCTGGGCTTCTGCTGAGGACGCTTCTTGAGACATCCCGCGTTCAGGTGAGTGTGTTTATAGTCAACTTTAGCCGCCAACAGCTAGCCGGCTAACTTCATGCACTACTGGAGCTGTCAGGTCAACGTTAGCTGAATCAGTGTTTTACCTTAACCGACTGTAAATTGGTTACAGCCACAATAACATGCTGGGAGTTTGACACTATGACACGCGATATAATATCTATTTATACAATCTGCGACTAGAAAATAAGTGAAAAGCTAACGTTAGCACAGCAGTAGCCTAGCTGGGTGGCTCCATTAGGTCTGTCAAGCAGAGAGAGGCCTTTGTTTTCTACTTGTAGCCCGATAACGTCATGAAAAGAATGCTAGCTTGTTTGTTGCTTTACATGTTTGTTTCAAAACTACAGTAATTTGGTTACTGATGTTCACGGGGGAATATTTGCCCAGAAAATGCTTCTGTGTTATATACTGTACGCAGGAGGGCGTTCCCATTAGTGTCAGCAGACTGCATTCCCATGTTTTAGTCAGCGAGTCATTAAACCTGTTTAGCCCACAGCATGCATGCCCCATCAGATATGCTGTGACACTCTCTCTCCCTACAGCATGGCAGGCTATGGAGAGGTGGACCGCTCAGTAAATGCCCTGCGACCCTCCAAACTCATAGAGGAAGTGGGAGATGCTGCCTCTTCCAGCTCCATCACCACCCCTGAGTGTGCCATCTGCCTGCAGAGCTGCGTCCATCCCGTACAACTCCCTTGCTGCCATGTCTTCTGCTTCCTGTGTGTGAAAGGTGCCTCCTGGCACAGCAAGCGCTGTGCTCTCTGCCGACAGGAAATCCCTGAGGACTTCCTGGAGCGTCCGGTTCTCCTGTCACCTGAAGAACTGAAGGCTGCAGCTTCTGGGCTGAGGGGAATCAGAGGGACTGGGGGTGAGTCCCACGGAGACTATGCATGGTACTATGAGGGGCGCAATGGTTGGTGGCAGTATGATGAGAGGACCAGCCGAGAGCTAGAGGAGGCCTTCGCCAAGGGCAGAAAGAGCACAGAAATGCTGATCGCAGGGTTTCTTTATGTGGCGGATTTGGAAACCATGGTGCAGTACCGCAGAAATGAGCATGGCCGCAGGCGTAAGATAAAGAGGGACATTCTAGATATCCCTAAAAAGGGGGTGGCGGGATTGAGGTTAGATCCTGAACCTGCCCCTGTTCCTGCTTTACCTGTCGTTGCTTCAGCAGGGACAGAACGTGTCAGCTCAGCTGATGGATCGGACTCTGCCAGCCAGTCGCAGTCTTCCTTTCCTATTATGGTGTCTTGTCCCCCTATTAGGCCTCAAACGCTACTGGGGCGTCATCATCTCACCAGTCCTCTGTCTCCGTCACCTTCGACCATAGAAGACTCTTTCTCTCAGCTCCTAATCAGCCAGCCTGAGGGGGAAGAAGTGGAAGGAGACGATGAGCTGCAGACGTACGACTTTGCGTCCGGCAGCAGTGAGAGTGAGGAAGAGGAGAAGGAGTGTGAGCGAGGTAGAGCAGAATCAGTGGCACGAAGAAGACATGTGCAAAGACCTCTAAGAGAGAGCCAGCCAACCAGAATCCCTCCAAGGGGCGGGCCTTCCAGCTCTGCACTCAGTCTCCGCTCACGTAGTCCTGACGGACAGTGCACTGTGACAGAAGTGTGACTGGGGCATGTGAAAAGTTCTCAAACTCTTCTCAGTTCAGCAAAAAAGTTTAAAAAGCAGTATACATTTTAAAAGTTCCCATGGAAGGAGAAATACTTGGATTGTGTTGTTACCTGGTGGGTATTCACCTGTCAATTGATGTGCCAAATATCATCCTAACATGCATTCGACCAGTTTTTTACATCCAGTTATTGTCAGGTTAATTAATCCTCATAATGTCTAGGTTCATTTTTGACTGCCATCAAAATAAGTTTGTTCATCAAATGAAAATCTAAAAATAGTAGGGGTTGTTCGATACTATGCTCTTCATGATTACAATTCATTATTTATTAATTTTATTAATTTGATTGCATTATGGGTTTTTATTAAATTTAATAACATGTCCTGTGGCATCAAAAAAGACAAACCATCCTTGAGGATAAAAGGTGTAGGGCAGTCAGAAGGACATTACAAGGGTTAAAGATCTCAATCCACTTTAATGTAAACTTTTTTTTGGTGGCTCTGTGTAGCTCTCTTCAGACTGAACTCCTGAGAATATGGAGAGGGATATCGGCGAGCAGGGGCAGACGAAGGACAAACAATAGCTTGAATCAAGTCCTCAATTTCTGACACACATCAGGTTTAAACACACCTGATGGGCTATCAGAAAAAATCTTTCACTGAAGTTGATATATTTCAGCTTGCATGGATGCATACTTGCCCGTGTTCCCTGTCACCCAAAGCAAATTTGCATAAGTTTATATCTTTACATAGTGTTGTAAATAACTATAACTTTGGACTTTTTGGTCTCAATACCCCATACCGGAAGAGATCTTTGTAGATCTGTGGGAGTACCCACATTACAGGTTACAGCTCTCTCTCCACAACTAACATAATAACCAACAGCTCTGATATGGGTTAATCCCGTGTTGTCTCCACTGTTTTGTAAACAGAAATAGCTAAAACTGTAGACAAGCTTAGATTTTTGTTTTAAAAGCTTTTATTAAGGTCTTCTAAACTGTTTTCAGCCAGCAGTATATGGAGCAGTGGTGGATATGCAATCTCTCTCAGCAACAGCAGACTTGTTTGTAAAACAAAACAAAAAAAAGCGAGGAGCTTTGGAAAGTTATCCAGTCCATAAACCACCATCTGTCATCTGCCTTCGTAACACTTTGTGACCGCGCAATACAGCCTCTTTGAAACAATGATACCCTGCTCACAAACCTTATGAGCTCATTGTAGATGTGGCTGATATTTATAGTGTTTTTCTCTTTTAGAGTGCTGGTGAAAAAATCAAGCCTAAATGTAGCACCTTACGTATAAGGATTAAAACTGCTTACTTGCTGTGATGATTAGTTTTTTTAAAGCTTAATCAGGATCTAATAATTAGCTATTTAAATTTGAGTTTGTGCATGCGTGTGTGTGTGTGAGGAGGAGGAGGAGTGAGGCCACATTCCCCCTGTTTTAGTGTCAAAGTCTTGTTTTAATAATGTAATAATGACGCGTTTGTTTTGCTGTGAGCACCGTTGGGTGCTGAAAAGCTACTGGCAGAACCACTGGAAAGTGTTAGGTTATATATGTGGAGAGACACATTTGGGTTTCTATTTCTTGTCATAGGGCTACTATCAAAGCTTTGGCACTGATGTGTACTTGGATGGGCTCACACTGTGTTCACACGCTCTGTCCCACACCCACTGTTGCCTTTTTTTTTTTCTTTTTTCTTTTTTTCTCCAGCTGCTCTTTTTTCCCCAATTCTCAACGTTTCACTGTACCTGTCTTACTGAAGTCTGAGTCATTTCCCCTGTGGTGTTATGGCAAGTTATTAAAAGTGTTTACCTATGATTTAAAATCACATTCTGGCTGTGTTTTTCTTTTTTAAATGGGTGAACTCATATTGCAATTCATTACAGGATTATGGGAGGACTGGGAGCTCTGATCCACGGTCCTGTTTGCGAGGTGTGTGTCACACTGTACTTTAAGAGTCCACACGATGGAGATGTTGCTCAAATGTCTGACAGCTTTAAACAAGCTTCAGACAGATTGGCAGGTTTTCAAGCAGCTGATGAGGCAAATGAAAAGAATATTTTTGTGAATAATAACTTAAAATTTGAGGTGCAAACTCAAACATACATCGAGATGTTGCTAAATTTGATGCAGTTTTTGGTGAGAAAGTTATATTTTTCTTTAAGAAAAGAAAAATATAATTCTTGGAGAATTGAGCTGATCCAGTCCAGAACGATGATTTATTCACAACCTTTAAAAGGTGCAAACAGGCTAACAATTTACACCACTGCAGTACTACTGTGTGGCCATCAAAGTCTCACTCACACTTGCTTTATTTTAAAGCATTAGCCTGTGCGTCATTAAAGGCTGGGAATTAAACAGTGGACTCCAGTCCCTTCTGTCCTTTGGATTTATTTCTGTGACGGTCTGAAACCTCACCAAAGCCTCTGAGCTGCAGCATTTGCCAAGTGAAGAAAACCACAGACTCTGTGTGTGCAGTTGGACTGTGACTTGAATTAGAAACATGGTTCTGTGGGCCAGACTTTGTCCTGTGTCTTTTCAGAGCTTTCACAAAGCTGTGTGTACTTTATATTCAGTGGTGATAGTGGCCACATGTTTCAGGGTTTTTTGGGGGTTTGCAGCATGTAAAATAATAATGCAATTAAAAACAATCTTCATTCTTTCAGCAGATCTAGGAAGTACTTAACTTTTGTATGCTCTGTGTTTAGACTGCAGTTGTGAAAGATAGGGTCGCTCTCAGGAGCTCAGTCAATTCCAGCGTGGTACTGGGATAGGATGCCACCTGTGCAAGTATTCCAGAGTCAGTTAATGTTTGTGACAGAACTGTAGAACATGTGAGCTGCATACAGAATAACCAAATGAAAATCAGCAGTAACACCTAAACAGAAGGAAAACAAGGTTATTGTGGAATGTGAAGAAGCAGTCAAGGAGTGTGAATGATAGTTGATATTAACTGATGAATCACAAATCTGCATTGGCTGAGAATTTTTGTTTGATTGAAAAACTGGTCATAGACAGGGCTCCATTCTGCAAAGCTTCTCTGTCAACAGCCGGTAACAGGCTCTACAAAGCAAATTGTGTTGTTTTATTGTGTTTTTCTTTATAATTCCATAACAATCCATCCACCTGTCCATTCTCTTCTGCTTATGCAATTCTGGGTAGATAATTATTTTAATTCGTCCATGAATTAAAATAATTATTTGGTGGTATGTTTCAGTAAACCAAAATGTTCAGGTATAAAGTTGAAAGAAGTTGAAGTCCACAAAAAATTGTAATCACCAAAATACCATTTGTTGCTGAGGAGTTAGTTTATAGTGAGTTTTTGGGATTTTCTTGTTCACTAAAAACAGCCTCCAGCTGTGGCTGAAAATCAAACCAATACAGTAAATCAGGTCAGACAGGACTGAAACACAACACCTTGTAGAGCCGAGGGGCGCCGCAAACTCAGGCATTTCTATGGGTGCTTGTTACTGCAAACAATCACTTTCAAATTACATGCAATTTGATCTATTGTTAATTAAATAAAAATATTGATAGCTTTAAATTTTCCTATTAGCAAATATGGAAACGTATGCATCTGACCATCACACATTTCTGTAGTTCTCAATCATTTAGAAATGCAAGGCACTCATCAAATATATTTAATAGAAACATAATTGACATAATTATGTATACCTTGTTACAGTACACAGCAGTCAAAACATAACTATCAACTTGAAGCAACGCCTACTGTGACCCACAACAATAATAACACATATATTATTGTACATGGGGCATCTCTTGTACTGCTTGCTACACTGACAGATCTACATCACATGGAAACAAAGACTGCATTTAGACTGAACGTGTATGGAGGAACATCTGCTGGGGGGGATGATGAGATGTGGTGACAGTGTGAAGGACAAGTGAAGAAGAGCAGACATGATGCTGACAAAGAAACAAAGAGATCTTTACTGAATTCAAAGAAGAAGAAAAAAACCTGATTGTGAGGTTCATTGCGTGCATGATGAGAGGTCAGGGTTACTTCTGGTCTGGGCGTGCAGTATATGATACGGCAAATCCTCAACGCAGACAGACAGACAGGAGACATGCCCGCTATATGTTTTCGGACACATAGCTGCCCTCTGACGCTCTCATGTGAGCCTCCTATGCTGGTCAAATGCCTTCTGTAGCTTTTCACACTACATAAAATACATACCCTGTCTCCAATACGTCCACAAATAGTCTCATCATGCTCACATCTCTCGCCACCCTGAGCCCCAAAGTGGAGCATTGTTGCTGCAGGGATTAGTTCTAACCTTACTTTGTTGAGCAAGGTGCGCTGGTTGAGTCCATTGGGTGTAGGTGCACGTTTTCTTATGCAAATTCTATTTAATACCAAAATGATTATAAGAAAAAGCAAAATGTGGATGCTACATGCTGCAGGTAGCACACTGTTACAAGAACCTTTAGCGTCTGGCCTCTGTCTTGCAGCTGCGCATGTTGTGTCTTTACATATGTGCATATGTTTATACATATGCCACCAGTATTTCTAACCATAATGCAGAGATTCACAGACTAGGTGCCTCACTTGTGCAGGAGCCAGGAATGACTTCACTCGTACTGTAACTCTCATCGACCTAACACCATTAGCCTATCAAGTAACATGCCTCACTAAGCTCAGTGCTACTGAACCATTTATAACAGTGACATATGACGTTATTACTATGATGATCATAAAATTTATCTTATGGGAGTTCTCCATTTCTAAAAACAGTTTCATATGATTTCACACTGTAATTTCTGTTTGGAGTCTATGTGCTATCAAATGAAGACTGAAAAGAGAAATAGCTAGGTTAGTACTAAGGTATTGTTATTGGCTTTTATGCAGGATGAAATGCTCTGCAGGGACCTAGCTACTCTCTAGTTTGGAAGTGCTAATTTCATTGGCGCACACCTTTTATTGTCCTTCAGTGTGCAAGGTTAACACTGGAAGCTGGAGCACTTGTAGAGGCACCAGTTTTCAATCCAGAAACCTATTGCTGCAAGGTGACCTCATTAACCACATTTAGGGTTTGTAATAACTCTATGTGTGTGTTTCCTTTTCTTAATAAAAAAAAAAAGTCTTTATTTACACTCATTGGACACTTTATTGGGTAACACATGCAGTTGGACCTCTCTTTGCTTTCAGAATTGCCTCAATTCTTCATGGCATAGATTCAACACAGAACTCAAAGCAGTCTGAGCTGATCTGAGCTTTGTGACATTGTGTGTTACCCTGCTGGATGCAGCCATCAGGAGTACATTGTAGTCATAAAGGGATAGCCATGGTCAGCAGCAACACTCAGCTAAGCTGTGGTGCTTACATATTGCTCACTTGGTACTAAGAAGCCCAAAGTTTGCCAAGAAAATATCACCCACACAATTACACCCCCAGCAGCAGCCAAAACCGTTGATTCAAGGTAGGATGGATGTTTGTGGTGTTTATGCCAAATTCTGACTGATCAGACCAGGCAGCTTTTTTCCCAACTTAATATTGTCCAATTTTGGTGAGTCCATTTACTGTTTACTGTTCCTTACTACCTTCCTATTAGCCTAAAGCAGTCTAGCCATTCTCCTGACATAAACAAGATATTTTTGCCAGGAGCTCTGACACTCACTGGATATTTTCTTTTTGTGGACCATTCTCTGTAAACCCTAGAGATGGTTGTGTGGGGAAATCCACAGTAGATCAACAGTTTCTGAACTACTCAGACCAGACTGTCTGGCTCCAACACACTGAATGTGAGAATTTAATCAAACCGTTTATTAGAGGGAATGTGTGGTTTTTAACTGGCATAATGTTAGCTTATAATCAGCTCACTGTCATCTGTCTGGACACAGACGGGCGGCATGTCTAATCTATGATTAATTCCAACAATATCAGGAATAGATAACATGTTTATGCACATTTTCATGTGTTAGAGTCCTGACTTCATTTCAGGAGATGAAGCCTGAGGTCATAGACCTTTAAAGGGATCCAGTAATTGAGTTTACTGCTTTTACAAAACCTAAGCTATAGTTTTGAAAAACAATAGTTACAGGGTTGCAAGGAGAAATGGAAGGAAGGAGCCACAAAGAGACAAATGGAGGGAAGGAGCCTGCAGCAGACTGAGCTCAGCCCAGGATGTCCACAGTGTGAGACATCTCCCCACTTTTAACATTTTACATGTCATGGCAACACACTTTAAACTTTTCACAGAAAATTGTCATTCTAGTTTTTTTTTTTTGGTGGTCACACAGGTATTGGGGAAATACGTCCACTGCAACCACTGTGTCAGCCATGTTGATGCATTGCTGCAGTGAACAGCAGCATCCAGCAGCATAATCGCAGCCAAACAGATGACAGTCCTTGGTCCTGAAATTATGTGTGCCGAGGAACGTTTATGTGCAGTGATCATGGGCACACCAATGGACCACAAGCCAGTCGTGGGACCATGTTGTCGGTCATAGTTGACCACTCCACTGAAGCCAAATTAAAATTGGTCATTCGTCACACAATAAATGGACCGCTATAGTCACCTCTGCCAAGCAACACCAGCTAATCCCACGAGAGCACCCTGCTCTTGTTTTGAAAATCGACCCTCGTGGGTCGTCTTTCAAAGGGGAGATATTTGGGCCCCATTCTATTTTAATGAAGGGGTCTGGAATTTTCAAGAACACTTTAGGCTCCCCCCTGGCTGTCCTTAATGGTCCAACCTCTTGTATTGCTACACTCATCATTCGGCATTTGAGATGGTCGGTTCAATGGACAGATGCAGGCACACTGACAGTTTGGACAGGTGGACGAAAATAGAGCCGGACAAACTGCGACACTAGCTCCAGTCTAATGGGACATTTTGTACCATACGGTTAAAGTGGGGACAAAATGGGAGTGTAGAGCTGTGGAATTTGAAATTACACCTATGGCCCAACGGTGTTGACCCTTATATTCATAATTTAAGCCGTCAACAGTCCTGGGAGATGAACAACGTGTTACTGATACGGGCATTCAAGAGGAGCAGGATCAGCCGCTTCTGAAAATGTGTGAATCTCATTGAACTTGAATTCTTATCATTCAGTATCTTTGAGAGACAAGTAGATAACTTTATTTACTAGTGTGTGATAGGAAATATCAAGTTTGCATAGGCGTCTGAAAGAACATTCAGCAAAAGGTCTGACAAGACTGAACAAAACAGGTGCCAGTCTGACCCTGCTTGTTTCTGCAGCTGTGCACTCGCATGTGCAGTGGCAGGTGAACGCCAATGAGAGGACACAGGCATGCTTGTTGTTTGAGACATGCAAACATTTCTTGCCTGTTACAATTCACGTAGAAAACTATTATATGATGTAAAGAAAGGGGGGAACCTCGTGAAAACGGCTGTTAAAGAGCTCTTTTTAGATGAACACACAAAGTAATGACTGTTTATTTTGTGTGTGTTGCAAGAGCAACTGAAAATATGCTGATGATTTCACTAAAGTCCCCCAAGCTCAGCTTTAGAGAATGACAGAGAGGCAGCACAGGGATGGAGAGCAGAGGAAAGAGGACAGGTGGATGTGGGTGAGAAGTGACAGGAAGGAATGTGAGATTTTCACATTCTTCAGACACCCAAGAAAACATTATGTCAGCAACCAGGGGCTCAGTCTGATATATTTAACGCTCATAATAGACATTTTTCACAGCACACATCCTGGCATGCCTTCACAGGAAAAGCACAGGTGTAAAGGTAACATAAAAATGACCGTGTGACCTGGATTCTTGTTGTTCATGCAGGCTCAGTTTGTGGTGCACATGATGCAGCTGATTCATAGCTAACAAATTGATCCACCCGTGCTTTTCTGCTGTGACTAGTCAGATGTGCACCGTGTGTAAAATCTGCAGACGGCTGACAAATTACTGGAAAAATAGTGTCTAGGCAAGGTGTGGATGGGCACATGTCAGTCCTCCTTCTGACTGTGCGAGTCTATGGAACTCTACTGGCAGGATGGAAGACCATTCCTCCAAGAAAATCCCGGTTTTAGATGAGCTCTGCTCTGAAATGGTTTAAAAAAATCTTAAATCAATTAACATTTTTCAGCTAGTTGTAGTCTAAAAACTTTATTTTTAGTTTTCTTGTAGTCCAGGAGTATGCTTAATCAAATCTGGAAAAATGGCTGAAAGACTGATGAGCTCTTTTTGCCTCAAGAGAGGTTAAGTTAGATTTAAACGCTGACTATCGCTGCCACTGGTTTAAGTCTTTAAGGGGGCACAAGTGCTGCCTTGTCTGGGCTGTTTCCAGGAAAAACACACACACACACACACACACACGCGCACGCACGCAC
>VUQK01003964.1:44657-65773 GCA_015106715.1 Bujurquina vittata | reverse complement strand
TAATTATTTATTTATAATTATATATATATATTTTTTTTTTTTAAAGCCTCCTTGCATGATTTTTCATTCTTTAAGTCTTTTTAAAGAGTTTTATTTACATTTTAACGCAGCTTTTTTTTTTTAAAGCAGTCATTTCTGCTACTGTAATTAACAGCCTTTCTTACCTGCCTCTACATAAAATTTTCTCTGCCCTCCGGCGTAACTCCTCAGTCTAGTCCCTGCTTTCTCTGGTCCTTTCAACCGTTCCTGCTCGTCAAATGTTTTTCAAGCCCCCTCTCTCTGGTGCGTCCCCCTTGCTTTTGCCTCTGCCGTGTTACGTAAAACCCCCTCACGGGTTGAATTTAAAGGGCCCCCTTGTCCTCCTCCTCTTTCTCCGTGAGGAGCATTGAGCTAAAGGGTAAACAACTTCTGTTCCAGCCGGGGTACCCACTCTTTATACTGCTCCCCGGTGTTTACGTGGAGTTGGGGTCAAATATCATAATGTCAAATTTATTCCAGCATTTGAAGTCTCGATGGGACAAACTGTCGTCACCACCATCCCTGCTATAATTACCGGGGCTCACGGAGAGAGGGGAAAGTGTTTACATAGCTATTTCAGCTGCTGGGGTCTCTCAGCCAATCAGCTTCTCTGTTGCTACTCCGCTTTAGGATGCTTGGGCAGATTTTGCCTTGTGACCGTGCGCTGCTGCAAATCATTTTTCCAAGCGATGCCAAATGAGTGCAGGTGACACGGTGAGTAATAATGTGTCACACTCAGTAATATCTTTACTGGAGATAGTCATGAAAAAACAAAAACAAAAAACAAAGTAGTAGCAGTAATACTAATCAGCTTTTACATCTAATTTCTTCAGATTTCAAGATTTAATATCTTAAAACAAATACTGAAAACTAATAATCAAGTCACACATTCAATAGAGGCGCCACATAATTTATGCTTCAAATGGTGCAAAAGATGGGATGCACAATCCCATCCAGTACCCTGGAGTAACCCGAAGCTGTGACTCATCCTGCTGCAGTTAACATCTAAAGACAGTTGCTACCGTTTATCAGCCACGCCATCAATTACTAATACCGGCCCTTAATCAGGACCCTGTTGGGAATTTTGGGGTCCTTGACCCTTCATATGACAATAATCAGGATTCCTTCCAGTGTGAAGTTGCCTGGGATCATCAGAGTTATTCCTCCACCTGTTGTGTTCCTGAATGAATAATAAACCATTCAGGAGTTAAGGGGAGGGACACAAACAAACTTTCACCTTACTTTACCTTGAGGCAGCAGCAGCGGGGTGGCACAGCAAGTGTTGTTCTGCAAAACAAAGAAGATGTTTCTGCAGTCACAACATGTGAAAAGAGCAAATGTGCTAAGTAGCAAAGTGATTCAGATTGTATCTAGTCATGCAATCACTATATGACCACATTTTCTAAAATATGAAGCCTTTTGTCTAATTGCACAAATATGCCAAAATATCCCTGTAAGGTGGGCTTTAGGTCAACATTTAATACTGCCATAGAAAATAAATAAATACACAATAACAAAGTATTTTTGTTTGTACTGCAGAAAATAACCCAACCTAGTGGTTACTGTGGTTCTAACTGAACTGTCTCTGTAGAGCCTATTTGGGAGATAGAGAATAATAGCACTCTGTCCCATTAAAAGTACTGACATACACCATCAATTAGTGGACATATGAATATGGATATTATTATAGTGCACCATACACCATAAACTGTACATTGTTTCTTGTTTTAATCATCATTCACTACTGCAGCCCTCAGTAAAATCTCTCTTAGAGCACAGTGACACTCTGTAACTCACCATCTCAAGGGCCTTATGTGGATAGTAATGTGTTATGATAATGCAGATTCCAGTGCTGAAGCTAGCCGCACTTCCTCGAATGTGAGTGCAGCCTTGGTAAGTGCTGTGCTTTTTCTGTGCTGTCGGTTACCTTGGCAACAAATGATGCGGGGATGGAAAGAACAAATCAACGGAGCAAAAACAAATAAAAGGATGAGGCGTATTAAAAGGGAGGTGTACATCACAGAACAAAGAAAAGAGTAAAAAGGAAGACTAGTTTAAAGATGGTGGCGTAAGAAAGGGATGAGAATAATACGAGTATGAGGATGAGTAAAATGATTGGCTGAAACATCTGGGAGAGAAAGGAGTGACAAACCGACAGATGGGAAGAAGGAGAATGGATCAAGTAAGAAAAAGGAAGAAATATAATTAACTCTTAGGGATATTTTAAATGCTCAAATTAGACACTTTAGTCTTTTTCTCACCGACAGCGGCTCTTCTGTCTCCCTGTCCTCTAGTTTCGGCACTTCCAGTCTGTCTATGAAGGCCTGTAGCTCCTTTCGGAAGGCTTTCATTTGGGCATTAATGCGATACAGTAGCTCATGTTCCCTGATTCTGCTTCCGTCGTCCTCTCCGCCCTCCTCTCCGGGCCTTCCGAACATTAAGTCGCCATTTGAAACGTAGACCCTCGCCTCAGAGATGATGGTGGCAGTATCGGCGATGAGCCTATCGATGGTGCGAACGAGCCTCTCCGCTTCCACGCGGATGTCTATCATCTGCTGCCTTTCACGCAGGCTGCACCGTCCACCAGGCAGGAAACGGGCCAAGGCTGAGGAGGCAGCACCCTCTGGCCCAGTAGGGGTGTAGAGGCCTCGTGTGGGCGTCAGGCAGCGACTGCTGCCGTTATTGTTTCTCACCTCATCTGAGTCACTTTCCCCACCAACAGGGCCCTCGCGTTTGCGGTGAGGCGGAAGTAGGCGGGAGGAGGTGGAGTCTTCGTCACTCTCGCGGCGACCACTCGTCGCACCGCCAGCATCGCTCTCTGCATCGCTGTCCCGTGGGCTCGGCCGCAGGGAGAGATGAGAGGCCAGATCATAGCGTTGCATGTTGGAGAGGAGCACACGGTTCTCGTACTGTAGCTGCATTACCTGATGGGAAAGACATGGTAGAGAGATGAGAACTGTTTTTTGGATGGTTTAGCCAAACAGTGACCTCCAGGGTGGGAAATGAAGCCAAATGCCGTTTCTTGAATGGCCTTTTGAGGCTGGTTCCAAAAACAAGTCAATTACCATAGACTCCCGTGTTAAAATACCCAACATTGCAGCAGAAATAAACAAGCTTACAGCCTGGTATAAAAATTTGGGACTCTATGGGTAATTTTCACTCTTTGGAACAGCTGTGCAGTTATTTCACCTGTTTAAACTACATAAAGGCTTAAAGTTCTGCAGAACTGTGAAAGGAAGGGTGCAGCTTTCTTTTGTTTATAATTTAGCTGTACTAAAAGACAACATAAGGAATTCACTGTTTAGTTTTTCCCATAAGAACATTTGTTTTAAGCCTATTGTTCACCAAAAGTTAGTTTTTTTATGTTTGTGTGTCTGAAAGAAAAAAAAATTGCATTTGTATCAGAATATTGTCTTTTTTAAATATCAGCGTTAGTATATTTTAAATATTGGTATTGGTAGCAAATATTGGTATTGGCAGTATTGGTACCCTATCGGTATTACTAATATATCAGTATTGGTATTGGTACTGGTCTTTTTTTAGGGTTCCACCTGTTGCCTGCTAGGAAAAAATCGTATCTTGGTGGTGCTCAGAAGTACTTTCAGTTCAGTGTGAGCTAATTAGAAAAATATTATAAAACTCTAAATGGTTAACAGAGAAAACATCCTCCCTGGTAAAATTCATGATGTTATTGTATTACTGCTACCACAGAGTTGTTAGCATAGCTGAGGACTGTTTGTCTTGCTACTCAGTTACTACTTAAAACTACATATATTCACACTGATTATATGAGCATTAAATTACTTTAAAAAAAATCATCATCTTATTTTTTTGAGTGCTTTCCACCTTTCATACCTTGCCACTTAGATCATTAATCTGTAGCCTTGCAGCTTTCAGCTCCTCCTGCAGGGCTTCTGCCTTTGCTCCATCAATGCCTCCTCCTCCTATAACCCCTGCTCCTCCATGCCTGGCACCTCCTTCATGAGTGCCGGCCTTGAAGCGTAACTTATTCAGCTCTGCCGTCACCCTCTTGTTCTGTTCTTCAGCATCGGCCAGGTTCCTCCTCAGGAGCTCTGCCTCATCCTCCACCAGCTGCAGTTGTTGTCTAAGCTCCGTCAAATCATCCCCCAGGCCTCGCCCCGTGCCCGTCCCACCCATCGCTCCACAACCAGAGCCTCCAGCGCTCTCTCCTTCACCGCGGAGGTCATCAAGTTCAGCCCTCAGGCCACGGTTCTCAACCTGTGTGGAAAGAAGGAGACATGTTCATAAATCAGATGATCTTCCATTCATAAAATTCACACAGCACTGTCTTTTTCTTACCTCTAACTCAACTATTTTTCTCCCCAGAATGTTAGCTTCCTCCTCCACCAGGCGAAGCCGCAGTTTTAGTTCCGACTCACGCGTGGTGGGTGGTCCCCCAGCCTCGCCTTTAGGATGGGTACTGTCCAGTTCTCCATAGAAGGAGCGGTACTTCTGCAATTCTTGCTCTAGACGGTCCTTCTCCTTGTCAATCTTGGCTGTTTTCTTCCTCATAAGCACAGCCTCCTCTTTGATGAAAGCTAGTTGGCACTTCAGGTCCTCATTGTCTTCCTGGAACACAAAGAAAAACAAGCTGTAAACACGAAAGAGCACTGAAATGATTAAAATCTAATCGTTAAGTTAAGAAGGCTGGCCTCTGCATTAAGACCTGAGACTGAAGATTAAAGTGAAGAGAAGATTTTGTACTGCAGTCTTTCTGAGCCACACAGTTATCTCTCATTGGACCAATAGGATTTTTGGCACATAATAAGTGGAACGAAATTGCTGCAGCTCTGCAAACTCTCAGTTTAAAACTTTGTAGCCCGAGATGATAATATAGGAGCTCATACATAAACTACTGTACATAAACGGGGCAAAAACTGTTTATTCTTTGGTCTGAATGATTCATACATTTGCATTTGCACTGCAGGTAATATTGAAAAAATAAGCTCAGGGCTGTGTACTGCATGTTTGGAAATAGCTAAACCAGGATTAGCCATTTACAGATAAGTCCACACAATGTGAAAAGTGATTTAGGTCAGCCCGTTTTACTAAGATAATTACTTCCTAACGATTCACTTGAAGCAAGTGTTCATGTAAAAAAAATGTCTAAAAATAGAAAAGAACTTTAAAAAAAAAGAATCATAACAGCATCTCACCTCAGTGGGAATCTGTGCTGTTTTCTTGTCACTCTTCTGGACGTCCTTGCTTCCTCTTCTCTTCTGAGAATATTAGAGGAGATTGAAACTAATTATATATTTTTTAAAATATGTGTTGTGTGTTTATGTGCAGTCACTGCACATAAACATAAACCTGGCCAATTTGTTAGGTACACCTGTTAAACTGCTTGGCGACACAAATATCTTATCAGCCAATCACACGGCACCAACTCAATACATGGTCAAGACGACCTGCTGAAGTTCAAACAAGGGGAGCAAGGGAATGGGGAAGAAACATGACTTAAGTGCCTTTGTTGGTGCCAGGCAGGCTGGTCTCACTGACCTACTGAGTGTTTCCCACTAAACCATCTGTAGGGTTTAAAGAGAATGGTCCCAAAGAGAGAAAATATCCAGTGAGCAGCTGTTTTCTCTGTGAAAATACATTCGTGACGCCAGAAGTCAGAGGAGAATGGCCAGACTGTTCTGAGCTGATAGGAAGGCAACAGTAACTCAAGTAACCACTCGTTACAACCAAGGCATGCAGAAGAGCATCTCTGAATTAAACCTTGAAGCAGATGAGGGACAGAAGCAGAAGAGCACACCAAGTGCACTCCTGTCAGCTACGAACAGGAAACTGAGGCCGCAGTTCACACGAGCTCACCAAAATTAGACAACATAAGACTGGAAAACATTATCTGATCTAATGAGTCTTGATTTCTGCTGTAGCATTCACGAAAGCATGGATCTATCCTGCTTTGTATCAGTGTATCAGCAGAACAATGCGCCATGTCGCAAAGCTCAAATCATCTCAAACTTTTTTTCTGAACATGACAATGAGTTCACTGTGCTCAATTGGCCTCCACAGACACCAGATTTCAATCTAACAGAGCACCTTTGGGATGTCCTAGAATGGGAGATTCATATCATGTGCATGTGCAGCCAACAAATCGTCAGCAACTGTAGGATGTGATCAAGTTAATATGGACAAAAATCTCAGAGAAGTGTGTCCAGCATCATACTGAATCTATGCGGTGAAGAATTAAGGCAGTTCTGAAGGCCCAGTGGCAAGGTGTACCTAATGAAGTGGATGGTGAGTGTATTATCTCAAACATTTGCACATATGTACATTGACATATCTATGATGGCATATCTATGATGTATTACATTTAGGTTCCTCTGGTACATGGTGACAGATGTGTGGAAGTGTTTAAGTACCTCTTTGGTTTTGTCCAGTTCATTCTGCAGGGCTTGTTTGGTCACTTCCACCTCTATGAGTTTCTGTCTCAGCTTTTCATTCTCCTCCTCTGTCTTTGTGCGTTTCTCCTCTACTTTTTCCAGCTCATGGTGCAGCCTCACAGACACATCTTTTGCTACCTGTAATAATCGGATAATGGATAACCTTAACCTGCTTTGGCGGTGTGTGTGCTTTGACTTTATTTCAAATTACTTTTTCAAACTCATTTCACATGAAATAACCTATACTTTATACTTTTATTTTTACTCCTATAAAATGCATAGGTGTTGAATTTAGTTCATCTTAGCTTACACTGAAACCTTGCATACTTACCATATTAACCTTGAAAATACAATATTAGAAAACATGAACAGTCTTCTCCTCCCCTCCTCTACCTTAAGGTCCTGTTCCAGACTCCTGAGCAACTCTTCATCGATCTCTCCAGTCTGGGCGTAACGCAGCCTCTTCCTCTCAGCCTTCCGCAGACGATACTGCAGGATTCTGCAGTTTTTATTGGCTCTCTCTAGCTCACGCCTCATTTCCTGGAGTTGGCAAGTGTCTTCTTCATAGAAAGTGTCTCGCATCTCTTCCATCTCCGCCCTCATTTCTTCAATCTCACACTAGCAGAACCATAGCAAAGACATGATTACTGCATGTGTCACACTGATAGTAGAAGGTGTATACTTCAAAAAAGGAACTGTCAGAATCTATTGTTAATAGTTTAGAGTCTGACTGCTTACTCCAGATGTATTTCAGGCAGACTTTAAAAGTCAGTGTAGGCTTTAAAATATACAATCTATTTTTAAAATTATTTTCTGGATGTCAGCTGCATCATTTTGTTTTTTCACAATTAATTTCAGTGACATGTATACAGAAGCCAGCAGGAAAAATAAAACATGCATACAAGAGCTGGAATTTAGATGTTCCAGCTGTGGCTTTGTGGGTAGTCCTTTCTAAACACAAGATAGAATTGATCCCTATGGATCAATACCACTATGATCAATATCCAGTTACAAGCCAGTGCATTTTCAGTGAAGACACGGAGGATGTTCCACAAACAAATGGACTTATTTTGCTTTATTTCATTTCACGAAAATTATGGATTTTTGTCATCCTAATATGATAAAGCATTTTTCATCTCTTTAGCAGTGGCCTGCAATTTAGGTTTCGCGTCACTGTGTATCTTATTGTATTTTTTTTTATTAGATTCTATTTTAAATTTTTAAAAAAAAGTCTATCAAACCTTAAGATCTTCGTTTTCCTCCAGCAGCCTCTCCATCTCCTCTTCCAGGGCCTGGTCCTGCTGTGTCACGGACCCCGCCTCTGTCGCTTCTGCAGCCGGCTCTGGCTCTTCCAGCGCGGCCTCCGACGTGCCCATGCTATCCGCTTTGGCTTGCATCTTGGCACCCCTCCTCTTGAGTCTCTTCTGCAGGTGGAAGTGAATCAGCTCAGCCTGTAAGCATCCTCCTTTCCACAAACCCAAACGGAGGCCCGCTCCGCAGCCCGCCGACACGCCGCCGCTCTCCCTGTGGCCGCCTTTCTCTGCCGGTTTCTTGTCCTTTTCTCTCACAGAATGTGCTCTGCCGGACAACAAACGCTGTGTGGCGTCAGCTTTAAAGCAGGGTGTGCGTAAAACAGAGCGACGGCCCGGTGCTGAGAAATGATCTGCCGGATCTTCCTCGACAGCATCCGCCCTGTTTGGTCTGACGAGAGCAGCTTCAGCACCATCCGGGTGAACAGCTGCCCCGCCGCGGCTCTCGGGCTCCCTCTCCCTTCCGTCTGCGGACCTCACGCCGTCCCTCACGCCAAACTTCCTGCTTCTTCCCGCACAAACTGGAGACCTGGACCTGCCCGGGTGTCTGGGAGCAAGCTTGATTGGCCCTTCCTGGGCTGCAGCCGGCGTGGGATCCCGGTGCTGCCTCCTCCTCCCTGCGCTATTGTCTGCTGATGCTGTTGACGGGGTTGAGGGATCTGCAGCGCCGCTCACGGCCGGGTTCATTTCCCGCTACACTCAATTAAACTCTAAATATACACTATTTTTGTGTTTTTTTAATATATTATACAATTAATTAACCGTATAGGATTTTTAGAAAGTTTAATTCAACTGGAATATGCTAAAAATTTCAAAAAACTATAAACGTTCAACTCCCAGAAAGGTACTTCCAGTGAGCCACTAGATGTCGCTATTGTGCCGCTGCTGTAAGCGCCCCTCTCCTCCTATCCCGACCTGCATATGGCCTAAAAGCTTTACCCACTACCAATAAACGGGGGAACACTCGGGCGATGCGACGGCTCTATAAATGTATATATATATATATAAAAAGAAAACAAATACATTTTAACATTTATTTAGAGTTTTACATATCGGCTGAATCCTTACCACGGAGCACTAATAGTGGAGACGCTGACACAGGGCACCACCAGGCACTGCAGGGCAGGGGCACGTCAGAACAGGAAGTCGAGCAGCCTCCCTCAACAGTCTCTTACCCGGAGATTTGTCCCACTGCTGTCTCTCTCCCACTGCGCACCCTTTTACTATAATAGCTAATAGCAAGCAGCATTTTAGCCCCCATAATTTTCAAAAAGAATTTAAAATCTCAATTGGACAGACAACAGGATAGTTTTACATTTTATTTTTTTTCAGTCTCAATTAGCTCAGGCCCAGAGTTTATCCTTTCTTTGCATGGATTTGTGAATGCAGCTGTAATCTTTGCTCACCGGCAGTAGTGTTAATAAGTTTTTCTTAGTCCTGCAGCTGTTTTCCCCACAGAATCATGTCTGTCATCAGTGCAGTGCAGCCTGTGGGCCTGAAGGTTGCAGCCATCAGATTTTTTGCATCCATAAAGACAAAAGTTATTTCCTTAAATTGTTAAACATTTTACTTTGAGAAACAATGTTCTGTAACTGCTAAGCTGTTGGCTTCACATTAATTTGTACATAGTGCTGACCCTCAGCTGTTCTCTGATACCTTTCTTATTTTTACCCAGTGAGGTTACTGAGTTACTCACTGGTTGTGAGATGCTCCATAAGCTGTGTTTTTCTCTCACATTACTTTTGGAGTTTAACTTATTTGCACATTATTCTCTTAAATTTTATTTACATTTTACATATGGTGCCAGCTTCATTTTGGAAACAGGTTGGCATTATCGGGCTCCTCTAAGTAATCAAGAAATATAACTGTGGCCCAATAGAGGGTGCTCTACATACACAAAACTGCCTCTGTGAAAGCACTGAGGATAATCTGTCTCACAGAGATGGGGAGATTGCCAGTAAAACACTGACTGTTTCCACTCTCTGTTCAGCTAGGAGGAGCTCCTTAGTCATATAATTGCTAATGAGATGAGTGAGAGACAGGCCAGGTTTGCAAGGATTTAACCCTTATCCGGAAAACTGACCTTTCACCCTCCAGCATACTGGCTCTTGGGTCAGTATGCTGGGCATGGCCCCTATTGTCTGTACTTAGTTTGTTACTTTAAGTTCCACATCAAAATGTAGATATAGTGGTCAATTTTATGCATGTGTTTTTGCACATTTCTGCAGCAGCAGCAGCAGTAGGCTTGCAGGTTATAGTGTCCTGTGCTAAATGCCTTTGATAGAAAAGCCTTGGCCCTTCTGCAATCCTATTAGTCCCTGGCTTAGATCCTTCTGTGTCCCTGAGGAGGACAAATACACCGCCTCTCGCTCATCTTACCCAATCTATCATTCACATCTCTGCTCTTGTGCCTCCTTCCCGATGCCATCAGTGGAAAAACAAAAATAGCCACTGGACTACAAAGATAAGAAAGGAGTTTAAAGCAGTGCATATGCACTAGGATGGAGGACTAGGAATGTGGGAAAAGTACGGACAACATGGAAAAACACATAAAAAAAATGCAATTGATTTTTCGGATATGTGGTCATGAATGAGTACCAGTAGAGGCTACAGGACACAGGAAAAGGCATAGACAAGGAAAATGATAGGGGCTAAATAATTGAATAGATGCCATTAGTGACTCACAATGTGGTGAAAGAAGACTGGGTTGTAGTTTGCTTGTTACAAGAAATTCATGGTGAGTGAATGGGAAGAAGATAAGGGTGAAGAGAACGGTAGAGTATTGAATCAGGTTAATAAATTTGCTATTTCTTGTAAAATATCTTAAAGGTGTTAAGTCCATGTACTATAGGTGTTCACACTGTAACTCAAGGCCAAATATTAAAATACAGTTTGAGAGTTACAGAAGCAACCTGGTGGCAGATTAGTGAAGGCTTCTCTTTCAGTGACCTGCTTTCCTGAGTAACCTATGGAGTGACGTGGAAATAAGCTCTTTTGGAGCTAAAGCCAATTTGCCCCCAAAGATTAGGGCAGATCTGTCTGGGCAGGCCAAACACACATCCTACCTCTGCCTTTCTCTCTCTCTCACTCACACACCTTTCCTTCCTACAGATGGAAATAGGAGAGCTGAAGTAAGTAGGGCAGAGGGCGAAAATTGGAGGATGGGAAAACTTCAGGCTGAGATTAATGGGTTTAATCTGCAGCTAAATGCACAAACGCTCACACTAAAACTACCACAGAGATGCACAAACACAGCCTATGGGGTACTGACACTGTCTTTATTTCAGTTACATGTGCAGCCAGGGAAAGCTGCATCACCTTTGATTTAATAAGACGATTCTTATTCCTTAAGAAAAAGCTCTTTTCAAGACGAGTTTCCCCTTCAGTCCTACGTGGCAGTGAGACAATACTGAGCTGTACATCAATCTCTTATTCTTGCACATCAGCTACATTGCAGCAAAAAGAATTAAATTATGAGGACCCACATAAAAGTGTTATAACAAAGATAATCATAAATTAGCATCGACTCTATAAAAAAAATAACCTACAATTTCACCCCCCCCCCCACAAAGTGTTTAAAACCATCTTTTTAATCCACAAAGAACATAAAGAAAATAGTGTATCACTCTGTAAATGCAGCACAGGGATAGAAGTCTGAAATGACGATGAAATGTGAATTAGGTGGAGCCGGTGACTGTAAAATAGGTAAATACAGCTCATGGCAGATGTGAGAGTTTTGTAGAGATTTTTTTTTTGTTTGCTAACCATGTTTAGCTCAACTAAATATTTGTAAACATTGATTAACCCCCCCCCAACCAAAAAGAAAGAAAAAACAAAAACAAACTTTGCATTTTTTTTTCTTGTTAACTGTTAAATTAATTAAAACTCTTTTAGAGCACTAAAAATAAATTAGCATTTTAAAAACTATTAAGCTTTAAAACAGTGCTGGAATCCAGAGTACAAAAGTTGGAGGTGAATTCTGGTTGAAAGTAGGTGGATGCTGAGCAGGTTGCAGTCCCTTTAATATTTTGGTCCTAATATGGTCCAAAACAGAGCTGGACAGAGGAGCGGGGAGGCCTACATGAACAGCATTTTTCTTGATTACAAACAAAACAAAACAAAACAAAACAAAACACTGTTATGGAGACATCCGACACTCTCGTCCTCTCAAAACCAGAACCATTTACAGACACGCCCATGAATACACACTGCTACCCATTCATCTCATCAAGTTGGTCCCAAATCACATCCATCCACTTAATTTGCAGGGATGATCATCTGGTTTGAACTCTCTGTTTATCCCTTCCCTCCCCTCCTTCCTTCTCTGGCCCATTCAAAACAACTGTCCGCTTTATCGCAAAGCCATCCCCTTTTTCCTTCTTCATTCCCTTTTCGCCCTTCCTTTCTTTTGCCTCTTTCCGTTGTCCTCCTCCTCCTCCTCGTCCTCCTCCTCCAATTTGCTATGACCGTTAGTCACCACAGAGGAGCCGTTTGCGATGGGCTTCCCTCCTTTTCGCAAAGAGGCAGGCTTGCGTCGGTAAGCGTGGTAGTAGAAGTTGGCGAAGAGGATGATGAAGGTGACAGCGTAGCCAATCAGGGCCCACTGCATCCAGCAGGGGAATGGACAGCCGCTGTAGAGGGAGTGGCCGGCGTGGCCGATGGTTACGTGGAACTGGATCTGTTGAAGCATAATAAAAAGAGGCTGTTACAGCAACAAATGTTACTGAAGAAATCACATTCAACACAAAACTCTGTGTGGTAAGAATTTTTTTTAGTACTACCCATTTAAAAGCTTTTCTATAGGAATTATCACTGAAACAGACAGAACTCAACAAATTAATAAGAACTGTTACATTAACTGCTTAACACTACAGCCTGAGTATATCTTATTTGTCTTTCTTAGTATAATCGGTGCTAAAGGTACTTCTGGCTGCTCCCTTATTCCCAGTGGCTCACCACAGCAGATGGCTCTGCATATCTGATGTGGCACAACGTTTATACCGGGATGCCCTTTCTGATGCAGCCCATTTATCCAGGCTTGGGACCAGCACAAGGATTATATTAGCTTGTGATCCCCTGAGGATGGGTTTGTGTCTCCTCCCAGTTTCAAACCAGGAATCCTTCTCATGTTAGGCTTCAGTGTTGACTACCACACCATGAATCCCCAGAAGGATAATCAATGCTAAGAACATTTATTTATAAGAAGCACATTATTATTATTGGAAGATTACAGCTATAAAGTAATGTGATTCACATTGATACGACAACCAATACCTTAATCTTTCAACTGCAAAAATGTAATAGGAAAATATTTGCAGATTTTAAAGTTGATTTTTTAAAATATAACATTACTATTCCTCATCTTTAGAATAAAAAATACAATAATTCACTGTAAATTTATTTTCAAAAATAAATGTAGCAGCGTTAAAGAGACTCATTGCTGGTGGAGAGGTCGAATTAAGTCTGCAAGAGTTCAACAAATTCAGATATTGTTATTTAAATAAAATATATTAAGTGTTCATTTTTAACACATTTAAAGCAATTCACTATTATCTTCACAAGTGTATAAAGGGTATTAAGGTATAAGTGAGATGACAATGACAAATTTAGTGCTATTATCATCTCTGTTTTTCTTTTGTTTTTTTTGTTTTTTTACAAGTTTATTATGTTCCTCTTCTTCAACAGGCATAAACTGAATATAGTGGCTTCATATACCAGCAGATCAATGGCTCTATGGATAAGAACCACTGTTGCGATTAGCACTTTGACGTAAATAAAACCTTTAATGTGTTTCTTTCTCCCTGCAGTCAATTCAGGTAAAGGAGCGAGAAAGAGCCAGAGAGAGAGTGAGAAACTGTGAGGTAAAAGCCATCACTCACACCATGTTAGCATACAAACTATTGCCTAAACTTTCACAGCCAATAAATTCACATCATTTAATATATTTTGCATCCCTAAAAGTACCACTCACCATCTGGATAATGGTGAGGTATTTCTTCCACCAGAGGTACTTCTGCATCTGAGGTCCCAAGGCTGCAAGGCCGTAGTACCCGTACATGAGGACATGGATGGAAGAGTTGATGGTTGCACCAAAAAATGCTGTGAAAAGGGTTAGATTTATATCAGAGGTAATGGTATAATTACTAAATAGTTATCATGTGCCTAATTGCCAGTTCCAAGTACAAAGACAAGCTCTAGTCGGATGCTTTGACTCACATTGTCCACCGGGGACCCATTTGATTCCAATCCACCAGAGGATGAACATGGTACAGTGATGGTAGACATGGAGGAAACTGACTTGATTGAACTTCTTCCTCAATATGAAAAAGACTGTATCCAAGAATTCCACTCCTTTGGAGACGTAGTACCACCAAAGAGCCGAGGCTATCTAAAGACATAAAACGGGACAGGGTGAATTATCACAGCACACTGAGATGAATCTTTCACATAGGTCATAAGAGGTCCTATTTAGGTCATATTCATCTCTTTACAGCTTCTGATTGTTTTCCTGCAAAATGAAAAAGTAACAACTCTTCAGCAAAGGACTGTTTTAATGATTATATGGACCTAACATAACTGTAAACTGACCCAATGGTGACTGTAGATGGAGTAATACATAAAAATCACCCATAAAATAACATAGCATATATGATCATATGCCTAGAGTTATTGGTACAATATATATTTGTATTTCTTTACTGGTGAACTAACTGTACTGGTATTCTCAGTACACAAATGCGACAAATACTTAGCCTGACATTCTTGTTTCCTTTGTACAGATACACTGCTCAGAAAAAAATTAAAGGAGCAATTTTTAATCAGAGTACAGCATCAATTCTGTTAAATATATGGGATGTTGATCAGTCAAGTAGCAGAGGGGCATATAAATCACTTTCAGCAGCTTTAGTTTTAATAAAATGGACAACAGGTGAACTAAAGGGCCAACAATGAGACAACCCCCAAAGCAGCAAAGGTTTTTACAGGTGGAGGCCACTGACATTTCTTTCCTCCTCATATTTTCTGACTGCTTTTTTGCAAGTTTTGCATTTGGTTAGGGTCACTGTCACTAGTGGTAGCATGAGGTGATACCTAGACTCCACAGAGGTTGCACAGGTAGTCCAGTTCCTCCAGGATGGCACATCAATACGTAATGTTGCTAGACGTTTGCTGGCATCTCCTAGCACAGTCTTAGGAGCATGTAGGTGACTCCAGGAGACAGGCAGTTACAGCTCTCCTAGAGCTGGCCCTGCCCACCTCTAGGAGAGCTGTACAGGGCTCTAGAACGTCCTTAACCCATCAGCAGGATCGGTGTCAGTTCCTTTGTGCAAGGAGGGACAGGATGAGCACTGCCAGAACCCTACAAAAATCACTTCCACCAGGCCACCGGTGTGAATGTCTGACCAAATGATTAGAAACAGAGTTTATGAGGGTGGCCTGAGGGCCTGACGTCCTCTAGTGGGCCCTGGGCTCACTGCTTGGCACCGTGGAGCCTGACTGGCATTTGCCATAGAATACCTGAATTGGCAGGTCCACCACTGGTGCCCTGTGCTTTTCACAGATGAGAACAAGATCACCCTGAGCAGATGTGACAGATGTGAAAGAGTGGAGAAGTCATGGAGAATGTTATGCTGACTATAACATCGTTCAACATGACCACTTGGTGATGGTGATGGTCTGGGGGCGACATATCCATGGAGGGTCACACAGACCTGGGTTAGGCAATAGTACCCTGAGTGCCATTAGGTATTGGGATGAAATCCTTGGATTCGTCGACAGACCCTAAGCTGGTCCAGTGAGACCTGGGTTCTATCCTGGAGGATGGAGGAATTGGTACCACTGACTGGTCCCCATGCTTGCCTGACCTAAATTCAATAGAACACCGCTGGAACATAAAGTTTCAGGTATCCAAACTACTGAGTACCATTTTGAGCTGCAGCAATGAAATTTCAGCAAAATGGACTAGCCTGCTGCATCATTTCTTCACTTTGATTTTCAAGGTGTCTTTGAATTCAGCCCTCTGTAGGTTGATCATTTTCATTTCTATCAAACGATGTGGCATCCTTTCATTCCTAACAGTCAGCATGGATATCAGCATGATTTTTTTCCCCTCTGAGATCTGGTATGTTTTTCAAAGTGTTCCTTTAATCTTTTGGAGCAGTGTAGTAGACATTCTTTAGATAAAGGAAAAATGAACTGATCACCAGTAGCAACTGATGAGCTGTGGAGAGATCAGAAAACCAAATATTTTGTAGATTCTTTACTCTAAGTAATCCTATTATACTAAAGCAGAGTGTCAAATTCTCTCTATATTGTATGTTTTCCTATTTAACTCTGTTACATTACATACGCCTGTGGTACACATGCACACGAGGTTGCTCTCTAAGCCATCTTGTTGTGGCCTCTTTTATCCTTTAGTAAGGCCATCATGAAATAGCGAGGCCTAAAGGTGGAGATGGGGCGGAGCTTAAGGGTGGTGAGACTGACTGGTACCGCCCCTCTGAATGTAGGGCCAAAGCCTCTTTGTGCTGAAATCACTAGAGTTACACAGTATCTCTCAGCCCTTGCTTGCCTTCATGCTCACAGTGACATATGCATACTAAACTATACTATAAGTATGTGTTTGCTCATAGACGGTTGTTTTAATTGTTGGGCCTTCTCTGTAATTATTGTAAGGTGTTCACTTTACAATATAAAGCACCTTGAGGCAACTGTTTGTTGTGATTCAGAGCTAGATAAATACAATTGCACTGAATTGAATTAAAGAAATGGAGATCTTCCTTACATCAGCAGTGGATACATCAATATTGCAGCCCCACTGATTTACAAGGGATTAGTAAAAGTTTAAAAATCAATGTTAGATTAATATTATTTTCACCAAAATACATCTCGTGCAGAGGTTAATTTTGTGCACTGGATGTTCATATGCTACCTATGAGATGCATGCATGTGAGAGGGAACCTACCCTGACTTCATTGACATCATTCGAGTAGTTGACAGGCTGACAGAGGTAGCTGTACCCGGCTGCTCTGGAGGCTAGTAGGAGCTGATGAGAGGACACAAACCACAAAGTCAGAACAAGGATGAGAGCACAACAGTACACATTTCCTGCCTGTGATCTGGCGAGAGCAACAAGTACTGCAGCAAATGCAATTCATTCCTATCCAATTACCTTTTTTTTTCATGTGAGCAGTGTTAAAACACTTGCAATTTATTTAAAATTATAGTAACAAGGTAAGTAGATACTAATTTGACTCAAAAAGTTCAAATTAGTAAAAGATATTATGTGCACCTATAATTCACATGAATCTTCTCTCTTTCCTGTCTTTCAGAATCAGATATGTTTAATAGATGCACTGCCATGTGTGGAACGCAGGAGTCTGGTAATGTAACTAGCTAAATATGATGCATCAGTTGTAGTCATTTATAGTCATATAGTCATTTTAGATGGATTAAAAAACATGTATTCAAAAATCCATTTTCTCCTACATCTTATGCTTCTAATCGACTGGATACATGACACAACAAATTAAATATTTATTTATTTGTTCCACAGTGTTTACTGAGTGTCGTGCAGCTTCTCCTCCAGTAGAGGGTAAAAGTAGTTCAATACACATAATGTAAGTACAAGAGTGATCAATGAAGCTACTTCAAACTTCCTCAGGTCAGACTTTTGAACACTGAGGGGATCGAAATGTTGTCACACGGTCAGCTTGGCACAGTGCCTCCAGAGACAAATGTAGATGCTGTGGGCTTCACTGCAAACATGTTATATTTGCATTATTGCTGACTTCAAAAAGAAGAGATAGCTATAAAACATTGCAGCCGCTTCTAATTTGTGAAGATTGATGTTATTAGAGCAGTAAGATTAAGTCTTTGCTCTCTATTGGCAAAGAAATGAAATTTTGTTGTAGGACTTGTGTTTTCCACAATCTTTAAAGCCAGAAAATGAATTCACTAATACGACCTACAGAATTTGTGTCATACATTTCTTTAATGAGCTATAAGATATATTTCATGTATTTATAAATTATACTGTATAGTGCTTTGTTTTTAGTATGTTTGCTTGAAAGTTTGTGTGGTATTTTCAGTTTAGTTTCTGCCAAGAGGGTCTTTTAAAGATCATCTTTAACATCATCTTTAAACTATCATCTCTCCTTCAAAGACTACAGTGACACTGACCTCTTTGGCGATGTAGAAGTTAAGAACCACCATGCTGAAGTTGTAGACTATGAGGGTCTTCCTGAGTGTGTAGGGCTGGCGATCTTGCATGTATCTAGGTCCCGCCCACAGGAAGATCAAGTACAGGCAGCTGATAGCCAGAGTGGGTAAGGGAGAGGACATCATCGGCCACTTCTCCACCCTCTTGTCTGATGATTAAAGGGTTACAGTGCATGTTAATGGTGGAAAAAATATAAAATTTAAGATACACTGAAAAGAAACATTATTAAGCTCATGTATGCACTTGAAATATAACCCGCGAGTTATTTATGTAGTTCCTCTTTCCAATGCTAATATATGAAAATACACACGTGTATACAAGTAAACACACTTGCGAAGCGTTGAGTATGTTTACTTTTGTAGTTTTGTGCACTCCGTGTATTACGTACAAGCAAGAAAATCTATGCATTACAAATGAATGCATGACGATTAAAACATGGGACATTGATCTATTTCAGTTAATTTTCAATAATACATGAAACTATTAGAATTTCGCAGCCACTGTTGCGCAAACTGTGTTGTCACGTAAGTGCATATGAAGTGGAAGCTGCTATTGTATGTGGTTTTCAAGCAAGAGATCCCAGCTTACCTGCTATAGTAAGGCTCCATTTGTAAAACTCTACAGTGTCATTCACAAGATGTGTTACAACCTCCATGGCTCTTCTTTGGTATAGATTACACTGTGGTGGAGAGAGAGAGAGAGAGAGAGAGGCAGAATGTCAAAATCAGTTAGCTGCTGGCATTCAGTGTATAATATATGTACTGTGCTATATAGTCCCTGGAGTCAAAGCCTTTAGTTCTGGCATTATCGTTTTGATGTGTAATACATAACTCAAACAGCTGACAATAAATGCATGGTGAATCTTTTCATTTTTACTCTTTTCTCCATTGAAGGTGCTCATCGGTCTCACTTTTACAACAAACTTTCCACAGGAAGTTAATGCACTCTCCATTGATTCTTATGATTGCTGGCCAGTCCTAACAGTTACATATAATTACAGGAAAATAGATGGGGTTCACTGGGTAACACGTGGGCATACAGATAAAAACATAAACACGTATAAGACAGCAATGATACAGAAATTCATTTGGCCCATTGATTAGACAGCATTACATAACAAACCCTTTTTATCCGCTTGAGAGCTGAGAGCAGGTGTCTCTATATTAATCTATAATTAATCCGATGCGTCAGATTAGCTGCCCTTTAAATAATTAATTGCTAAATGTACAGTAACTACTGTCCACCGGTGAGTGTTAAGCGGAAGGAAAGTGCTCAGTGCTGAGCGCAGCGTTGCTCTCGGGTTATGAGGACGACCTAATCTGCAGGATGGACACTGTTGCAGGACTTCAGAATAATAACACATCCAGTCAGGGTTTAGTTTAGCCGCAGAGGGCCGCGGAGGGAAATCAGATAAGAGAGGGTTAACCGGGTTTGTGCACGAACAATGAGACTGGAGCGCATGTGTCAGCAGGTTTCGCCCTGACCGCTCAAGAGGCTTAAATTCAATTGATCAACGAGCTTAGATGTAGGCCTAAGAACAAATGGCCAACCATTTGACAGCCTGCTGGATGGTTATCTCTACATGTGCTATGACATGCCAACCCCCCTCCCCCCAAAATAAAATAAAATACAATAAAACGAGAACACAACCTGCACACTGCACAGCACTACTACTGCAGTTTTATTTTATTCTCATCATTGCAATAATGAGAATAAAAACAATAAACAGATCACTGTATTTATTTAAAAAGGGGTCCAACAAATAATAAACTCTAGTCAGCTTTATTCGAATGGTGGTAACAGGTGGGAGCTGAAAGCTGTGGCGGCCGGAAATTATAATTATTAGTAGCTCCAAGACTCAAAGAGTCTCCATCAACCCGCGTGTGTGTGAATAAATGTTTTCTCTGCTTGACAAAAGGCTTGACCCCTCTCTAATTAACCCCGAAATAACGCGCAGAACTGACACTATTCATGTTTAACACACTCAAAATGACTCAGTAAACACAAAGGCCCATTATAATAACACTTAAAACCCACACAATATTTTTAAAAGGTGTCGTTACTTACGTCCTCGATATTTAAAAGCGTATAATGACATCCGGTGCAATATGATGCCCAACTCCTTTCCTTTCCTTACTCTTTCACTCTTCTTCTTCTCTTCTTCTTCTTCTTCTTCTTCTTCTTCTATCCTCACAGCTTATCAGTTCATTCGCCGCTCTGCTTCCAGTTCGACATCAAACAGCAAATTTGGCAAGAAACTAAAAAAGAAAGGCAAATGAAAATCTATGACTAAGACTGGCCCGTTAAGCAGTCGGTCCGCGCCGGCCGCTCAGCCGCATCTTCTCCCAATCTCCTGGAAGCGGAGAAGCCAGAGCGCATTGCGCATGCGGGAATTCGCTCTCGCGTCTTGCGCGTAACAGACGTTTGCAGCGCAACTCGTGGCCGTGCGCGCAGTGCCACTTTTCTGTTAAACTTGGGTATTTACTCCCCGTGCATAAAAACAATTAGACAATTAAGCAGCAAACTGGCTCATTACGTTTCTGATATCTTAATAAATATAAATAAACTGATATATGTTTTCCTTTCCGCAGCCTAAAACAACTCCGCAGGCAGCCAAGCTCGTGAAAACGTCCCCGTGCGTGTTTCGTCACTAGATGGTGCTGTCGGGCTATCGCGGGGCCTTCAGCTCACCGTCCGCCTCAGCGCGTCAGCTGCTGCGCCGCTGTGCCAGGAGAGCTTCCTCTGAAGGAAAGCTGGCTTCTGCATTTTGGTTGCGCGAAATTCCCTTTTCGCTCGACCAAACTGTACTGCCAAGGCACAGCGTTAGTCACTGAATTAAGATGGTCATATGTTACTGTCAGAGTTTGTTAGGTCAGTTGTCATAGCCTAACCTACAAGTGAAAATGAGTTTTGACTGGTGTGGCAGACTGTTTTGGAGAATCCAGTACATTTCAACAGGCTCCATTGCTGCACCTTTTCACAGAGTCATTTATGAGCTTTTCTACGAGGGTGACAGCTCCAGCTGGACTGCTCTAACCTGACCCAAAAAACAAAAAATGCTGCTGGCATCCAGAATAGTGAGGGATATTAGTGTCTTCCCCCCTCTCTCTCTGTCTGTGTGTGTGTGTGTGTGCATGTGTGCGCATGAACCAAGCT
>VUQK01003964.1:24316-39954 GCA_015106715.1 Bujurquina vittata | reverse complement strand
CTAAGCAAGACTCAATAGCAGAAGGAGCTGTTTGGCATTGGCAGAGAAGAGTTGGCAAGTTTTTCATGGGCACAACCCACAAATGTATTTTCCTTACAAATGTGGCACCAATTTAAGGGGAAATAAACAGACTTTTGAACGATATAAGATTTATTGCAAAGAACCGTTGTTACAACGAACCAAAAAACAGTTTTTATGCCTGCATAAGTGAATGTACAAAACAGAAACATTCATAGATACAAATGACAAACAAGCTCATATTCAAGAAAATGAATTAACTCCACTCATTTTCTTTTCTGTGTACTTGAATGAGACTCCTTTTACTATTTACTATTGAGCAAGCTGGCGGGCCAGTCTAACCAGAACCTGTAGATGGAGTACTGGTCCAGGTGCCGCTACACTGAACTCGCAAACTGCAGGCCAAGATGGTTGAGATTTAGTCAGTCCATGAGATGATAAAATCAATGAAGAGACACCTTCATGTTGTTATTATTTATTATTAAAAAAAAGTGTGTATATAGTGTGTTATTTATTAATGTATTAAAGAAAGCATGGATTCCCCACTTTCACACATGCACCCTTTCCAAAACCAGGAGTTGAGGAGTTGTTTTCTTTTAGGATGTCAGAGCTGGATTACGATGGTCTGTGGGCCAGCCGTGTTTTCCCAGGTTAAAAACTGAATTCAATCACTAAAGACAGAAGGAGGATCACAGGAGCCAGTTTGTACTGGCTTGCTTTTGGAGCTAGCCTTAAGTTACTATTTTAAAAAAATGGAGTTTGTCTATGTTAGCTTTGTTTCTAAGATCCAGAGATTATATAATGTTTAGTAGACCACAGAAGGTACAGAAAGCTTTATGCAACAAGTAAATTTTCTAGCATGATAACATTGCATACTTTAGACCTGCTTATACTAGTATCTAGTATGGAATTGGGACAGCACTAGCTCTCGGCAAGCCCTGCAGGTATTGCGGGAGTTAATCCTCTGCCTCACTGAGCGCAAAGTCTCTCGGCACTGTCACGTTCTCTTAAGGGTAATCTGAAGTGGATGCACTGCCAAGGGGCTGACCCATTGCCCGCAGCTCTACTGAGGCCAGTGTCTGACGTCACTGGGAGAGGCTGGAGTGCCCTTTGATAATTACTGCCAATAACCTGGATTTAAAATGCCCATGACCTTTGATAACATTAAAAACCTCAACCACAACTACACTTTGTACCAACTTGTTTAAGACTGTTCTTGACGTGCTACTAAATATTCATGGGACCTAGATGTATGTATGCATATTCTTGGTGAACCTATAGATCCAGTTTGGAGTTTTGGCTTAAACAACCGTTAAATTTTTTCAAAGACTGGTGCAGACAATTGTGGTTTACAGGTAATATCTTACAGATAACGTTGTCCAATCCTGCGGTTTGCCATCTTGTCACTATTAGCTAGACTTTAATTTTGTGTAAAATCAGTTAGTGGATGGATTTTTTTAAATCTGGAAAAAAACATGTATGTTTCAGGTTAGAATGTAATAACCTTTGGGATTACTTTAAAAAAAAATCTTTAGTGCTCAGTACTTGCACAACTGTTCTTTTTACTATATGATAATTAGAAAATATTATCAATTAGCATGCTACTCTAAACTACAGACGTCCCAGATGTGACAAACATTATAACTGCTACATCATTTTAGATTTGGTGTCAATTTAGCTAAAGGCTAACATTAGCCTGCTAATATATGCATTTAGCTCAAAGCATCATTGTGCCTAAGGACAGCCTCACAGAACCACCAGGACTTAACATACCCCCTCACCCCCAACCGGTTGCCTGAGATACTGTAGCTGCTCCTCTCTGGGTCTGATTCTGCCAGAGGTTTTTCCTTCTCACTGTCACGAAGTGCTTGCACATAGGGGGCAGTCTGATTGTTGTAGGGTCTATAAAGGGTCTATAAAGCACCTTGAGGTGGTGTTTTTGTGATTTGGTGCTATATAAATAAAACTAAATTGAATTGAACAGAATAATTTTAGCTTAAAAAAATCTATTTAAAAGCATGCAACACTCATTTTACCAAGTTCAATTAAACTGTAATGTTGTTAACATTTATTTATTTTTTACATTTAAAAATTGCAAAAGGTTTGGTTGGCAGTTTATTGTGACTCAGTTGCTGAGCTGGATGTTTGCATAGTCACTGCTCTGGCTTAACGAGCACCGCAAAGTAATGTTAAATCTCTAATTATCTTGAAACTCAAGTACTTTTGAGAGAGAGAGAGAGAGAGAGAGAGAGAGAGAGAGAGAGAGAGAGAGAGAGAGATTGGTTTAGAAGAGGAGGAGAACAGAAGAAACACTTCTCTAGATTTCTCCGTGTAGAACTGGACCTTATATACTTTAGGCTTAATACTAAGGCTACAGTTAGATCCACAATGTGTTAGACAAAGACACAATTTCTGTTATTATGCGTCTGTACATCAGCACAGTGGATTTGAAATCAAACAATTAACATGTGATTGAAGTGCAGAGTTTTAGCTTTAATTCAAGGGATTTTCAAAAACTTTGCATTAACTGTTTACGAATTATCAGGACTTTTATACACAGTTCCCCATTTTCAGATTCTACTAGACAGTGCAGCAGAATTTTAATACCTACATTAAATTCTTTTTACAGTCAGTGACTGACGTCTAGAACATCACCAAATCTTGTGTTTCCTGCTTTATGCTGCTCTGCTAGGCCTTTGGGGCTACTTGTTTGTAGGTCTCTCTGCATTCATTTTGACTGGTTGATTGATTGATTGATTGATTCTGAACAAGTAAATATTCATAATAAAATCACATCAAAATATATTGTAAACAGATAACAAAGTAATCAAGTTGCCATGAATACAGTAAGTCTATACCACACAATTTACATACTTGAAAATGAGTAGGATGAAGTTTACACTTACTTAATCCTACCCCCCTTAATGCTATTTAATAATTTACAAATCAATCTTCCTCTATATAACATATAATCAGACATTTATAAATGTACACAAGTCCACACATAATACATACTTAAAACAACATATATTTCACTGACAAAGAAAACAAATGAATTATTTTACATTGAGCTAAACACCCTGGTTAACATCCCTCACTGGTCATTGAAGAATATATCCTCTTGACTTGCTTCTTCACTTTGTTTTGGGTCATTATCTGTTTGCTCTGTGAAGTCTGAGCAATTTTGCAGCATTTGGGTGAATCTGAACAAAGCCCTGCACACTTCACAGATCGTCCTTCTTCTGTCAGCAGTCACATCATCATTGAACACTTGTGACTCAGTCCCACTGGCAGCCATGCATGCCGATGCCAAAACATTGCCTCTGCCATGTTTGAGAGATAATGTGGTGTGGTTCAGATCATGAGCTCTTTCTTTGCTTATCCATAAGTTTTTTTCTTTCCATCATTCTGGGACATTTTAATCTTGGTTTCATCTGTCCAAAGATTTTATTTTCAAGCTCTGGCCTTCTTGTTTTTGAGTGTAACCAGTAGTTTGTTGAGGGGTTTTTTGTTGTTGTTGTAAACCCTCTGCATTTCCATTCATAAAGGTGTCTCTTGTTTTACACTTCAACAATAATATGCTTCCCTCCTCGAGAGTATTCTTTACTTTGTTAAATGTTTTAAAGTTGTTGTCATGACCACGAACCTGTCTTCCAGTTGATTGCCCAGTCGATTCTGAGCCTCTGGAAATGGGGTAATATGTATAAAAATGTCTGTAAGTCCAGAACAGTTAATGAAAAAAAATATTAAAATCTATTAAATTCAAACTTAAAGTTTACATTTCATTGAAACATTTATTTTTTGATGTAAAATCCACTGTCGTGGTGTACTGAGGCAAAACTACAAAAATTGTGTATTTGTCCAAGGATAGGTTTTTGCTTGGTAAGATGTGAAAATGGAGTGAAAAAATGGTAAACAGACTGGTTCTTATACACTTTTATGCACTTTTTCCCTTAAGCACTCTATACAGTGTGTTTCACTCACACAAGCGTGCAGCATTCACATAAATGCATCAGGAGCAACTCAGGGTCAGGATCTTGGTCAAGGACACTTTGGCACGCAGACTAGAGCAGCAAGGGATCAAACCACCAACCTTCCAATTAGTAGATGATCTGCGGTAGCTCCTGAGCCACAGCCCCGTTCCTGTGATTCTTTATCAAGTTTCTAATTAGAAAAGTCAGTAGTCAACAAAGAGTTGTCATCTATAATTAGGATATCATGTGTCAGCACCGGCAGTGATAAATTATATTAGTATATTTGACCTTTGATTCTTTCATCGTCTCAGAAACTCCACGTTTTATCAGACATTTAGAAGGAAATGGCTTATTGTGCAGAAATGGATTTCCCTGTTAGATCACCATAGGCTGGCTTCGTCTGTGAGCCACTCTAAAGAAATTCTTTGCTGTCTGTGGTTGTGATGTAATTTAAAAGTTTAAGCAGACATCATTAGAATTTCCTCTTTGTCTTGTCTTAAAAAATGACTTTAATTTGTTTATCCACCAACCAGGCTTTGTAGTTCTTGTTTGTGTAGTTATTTTCCAGTTGTCCTAAAGACTATTTGGATGTCCCACAAACACATTTACATAGTAAATTTGATGAGTGCCATTATGTTGTTCTTGCAGTTACAGTTAAAAAAAAAAGAATAAAGTACAAAGAGAAACACAAGGAATGTTTGCATGCTTATTTGTGTTTGCCTTTGTGTGTGTGTGTGTGTGTGTGCACGCGCGTGCATATTTTCAAGTCCACTGCCAGCTGCTTGACTAACCATACACTTACCTACATACAGTAAATCTGTCTCATAATATTTAATGAGAGACTATGTGCCACTAATAGCTCATTTTAATTACACTAGATATGTATCTTAATTGATCCTTTCCTGACCAGTACCCAATACTTCTGTTATGGTTGTGTGATTGTGGCTGGGAGAGATATGATTAGCATTCTTTTGAATCCCATGTGTTTTATTCTGCAGAAAAAGGATCTACATGAGAGAATTGGCCCAACAAAGCAACATAACAGGGCTAATCACACTTTGGGAAGTACTTATTGGTTTTCTTGTTTTAATTACGGGAGAAGAGAAACTTTTATTGTTATATGCTTATTACGTAGCTACAACTAGCAGTATGGCTAGTTAGCATAACTCAGTAGTTAACAAATTACACTCACTCTCCACGTTGTACACCTGCTCAACTGCTTGTTGAAATGCATATTTAACCAGTTTTATTACATGGCAACAGTGTGTTACATTTAGACATTCAAGACAACCTGCTGACGTTAAACTTAGTACCAGAAAGGGGATGAAAGATGATTTAAGCATCTTTGAATGCAGCATGGCTGTTGATGTCAGATGGGCTGGTCTGAGTATTTCAGAAACTGCTGATCTGCTGGGATTTTCCCACACAACCATCTGTGGGGCTTACACAGAATTGTTAGTGAGCTGCCAGCGAGCTGCACTTCTTGGGGCAAAAATGCCTTATTGATGCCAGAGGTCAGAGGAGAATGGTTAGACGGCTTCAGTTCTTTAGACAAAGACTGCTTCAGACCAAGGTATGTAGAAGAGCATCTCTGAATGCACAACACATTGAACCCTGAAGCAGATGGGCTACAGTAGCAGAAGACCCCACCGAGTACCACTCCTATCAGCTAAGAACAGCTGTGATTCTCACAGTAGAAACAGTGCTTTAATTCAAATGGACTCACCAAAATTGTAAAAACATTTCCTGGTCTGATGAATCTTCATTTCTACTGTGACATTCAGCTGGTACGGTCAGAATTTGGTGTAAACAACATGAAAGCATGGATCCATCATGCTTTGGATCAGTGGTTCAGGCTGCATGTGGTGGTGTAATGATGTGGGAGATTTTGTATTTCGGGACCCTTAGTCCCAACTGAGCACCCTTTAAACACTGCAGCCTACTCAAGTGTTGTTGCCGTCCGTCCCTTTAGGATCACAGCATACCCATCTTCTGATGGCTGCTTCCTGTAGAATAATGCACCGTGCCACAAAGTTCAAATAATCTCAAACTGGTATCAGTACAATTGTACTCAGTGGGCATGGTTCATGTAATAGTGTTTCTCTAAAAAGTCACTCTGTGTGTCAGAGAATTAGTTTTAAGGTTGTGCTGTTGGTTTGCGAAGTGCTGAAGCATGAAAGCATGGATCCATCCTGCTTTGTGTAATGGTTCAGGCTGCTGTGGGAGAAGGGTTCATGCCTGAACTATTTCTGATCTGTGGATATGTTATGGGCTTTCTGGGACAGGTTTTCTTTCTGTTCCCCGAATCAAAACCAAATATGGGAAAGCAGCATTTAGTACCACATATCTGAAACAAACACCATCAAAACTTGAGGTTTGCTCCAACTCTTAATTGTTCTTAAATCAAGTCTTAAAACTTCCCTTGTTCCCCCTCCACTGCCTTTCACTAAATCAAGTTTGGGAATGGTATAATTTATCCCATTTCTTTGTGCTTGGAGGGTGTTCTCTTTAAATATGTCGTTCTAAAAATTCAAAGCATTCTGCGCTTTGCTTTTATGTAAAGTTGTCTTGCTGTCAAACAGTGCTGAACAAATAAACATGCCTGTCTCTGGAGACTCCAGGAAGTCAATGCGGTAATATACAGAAGAATTAAAAACATTTAATTGAGCTTCAGAGGTTCTGAAAATCTTTATTATCATCAGACTAGAGCTGGTTCTTTGTTTCATTCTTACTCACTGTACTGATGCGAGAATGATGATTACAACAGCCACATATGTGCAACAGCATCATTAGGGAGCGTGCTACAAGAAGCAGGAAACACTTGCTAGGATCTTATTATGAAGACAGTACATAAATGCTTCTTCGGGGAAAGGGCTGACTTCAATTTGCCTGCTGAGATTTTCTCAAAATGACACGCAATAGTTTAATTACAACATCCAAGATTCTCACACTAGAAACAATCCTTTAATTCAAAAGTGTTTCATTTTTTTTCAAGACTTAAAAAAAACCCACAATAAATGATATACATAAAATTCAATAAGAGATGATATCATTATTAACATTTTTGCATGATAAGCATGCAAATAAACTGCTGAATTGGAAACACGTGCATGCTGATATTGTAATTCTTTGTTTAAAAACAGTCAGTCAGGTCGTTACAACATCAGCAAGAGCAGTTCTTCGAGAATTATTGGATAATTACGAGATCTCTGGCAGAAACAGCTGGCAGAACGGTTCGTCAGAGTGGTCTGTGTTCATGAGAAACAAACATTCTTGCTTGCACACAGAGATCAATAGCTGACCAAAGACCTGGCTGCATTTTTAGCCTCATCTTATTCAAAGAAGCATGCTCCCTTATGAAATTTGAAAGGTGAAATATACTGTGTTTCGTGATTTTCTAAATAGTGGCCGTATGAAAGGTAAGAACAACTGTCAGAAGAAAATAGCCAGACACACAAAATGCCAATCAGCTCTTCACTCAAAACGACAAGAGCACGGAGATTTCCATTGCAAATGTGGTCACAGAAACCACATCTCCACATGTCTACACATACAATCACACGCACACACACACACATGCAACCCATCCAGACACCCCTTTGAGCCTCTCCACAGATGATTCATCTGCAGTCTGATGTGGCTAACAATGACCAGTGTTTCTCTTTGCTCTGATTCCGCCCTCGCAGCCACATGGGACGATACGGTGAGAAGCTGCTATGTTGCTGAATCATCAGCAAGTTTTCTTCATTCCCACATTTTTTCCTGAGGCTGCTGACTCAGTGAGTGAAGCCATTTATCCTAATGAAACAACATAATTACACTTCTTTATTTCATATGCAAATTGTCATAAGGAAGACCTTAAAAGAGTACTTCCCTGATTAAGAATTGTATACTAGTAGCTAATGCAATAGTAGTTAACGTAATATCAAACTGCTAGCCTTCAGAAATGTTCATCAACACCAATGCAGCTTAAAAGTACATTCCCTCGAATATCCATCAGGGGGAGACTCAAATTCCACGCCAAAAAGAAGTCTGCATTAAAGTTGATCAGAAGTATGATGGTTGTTATGTAAATTATGGTCCTCTTTAAAGCGAAATAGACAATAAAGGAGGCTAAACACATTACACAGCCTTTTTGCTCTTCTCCAGCTCTACCATCTCATCCAAATATAGTCACATTTGGCTCCAAAGGGAAAACAGCCAAAATGCCAGACTTGAGGTTTCAAAATGATCTAGTTCTTTTGGAAGGTCTGTGGAGATGTGAAGCAGGCTCGGTGTTTTCAACAATGGAAAATAGCTAAAGCCTGCTCAAAACCACACAGTATAAAAGATGGCCGTCACCCACTGGTTTCTGAAGTCACGTTTTGAAGGCTCGAGAAGAGCAAAAAACCTGATGTGACCAAGTATGACCGAAATTTACAAAATAGACTTAATTTTATATTTACTAAAACCCAAAATGAGTGATTAAACCCATAAACTCAAGTCATAAAGCCATTTTCCCACACACTTTTATTGGACCCGAAGTCTTTTTGCAGCTACAGCTGTCGTCATCTGGTGGCCTTCGCATAGACTGCAGGTTTAAGGCACAGAAGCTACGTCCATGTTTTACACTGTCTTTGGTCAAAACGTAGCCAAATGCCAATAGATAATTTAATTTACCAATGCACATTCATGGCATAATTGGGCCATATGCAGTCCATTGGCCCGCCATTTAAATCTGTTCAATTCTCTCCTATTCTATGTGCTCAGTAAGGAAATATACTGTATTTGCTTAGTGTTATGATCCTCAATGTTCAAATTATTTATTCTTTTTAGTCCATGCACCAAGTTTGGTGTCGGTACATGAAAAAGTTGTCTTCGTTACTGGTTTGTTGTCTGTACCTGTCATGGTGCCTGGGTCTATGACCCACGGATTTGAGGATTTGAGTTCATTATGCCCTCTTTGAGTATGATTTGTCTGAGTTTTATTTCATTTTGGAGGACTGTTCAGCATTTAATTAAATAAAATTTTATTTGCAGTACTGGTCAAAAGTTTACTGTATATAGCGCCAAATCCCAACAGTGACTTTAAGGCACTTTATATTGTAAAGGCCGTACAATAATAAAGAGAAAACCCCAACAATCAGATGAACCCCCATGAGCAAGCATTTGGAAACAGCAGGAAGGAAAAACGTCCTCAAAACAGGAAGAAACCTCCAGTAGAATCAGTCTCATGGAGGGGCAGCCATCTGCTATGACCGGCTGGCAGTGACGAGAGGGAGACAGGACAAAATTGTAAAGCGTCTTTGAGTACCTTGTCTACATAAGTCTAAGGCATTATTATTATTATTGTTAAAAGACATGCTGTAGATCTAGTTTCCTCTCAACAGAGTTGTTGTTATTTATTTGTGATAACATGACATTTTAACTGTTGTATAGATTCTTTACGGTTTATTGTCTGTTCTTGTTATTTGAATTTTCTGTTAATGTTATGGATGCCTATAGGTTTGCAATTAGTTTCCTTTTGTGTTTCCATTCTGGTCGTCCCCTCAGTCTCATTTCTGTGTTGCCCTTCATCTTTCAGTGTTCCCCTTTGTCGTGTTAGTTTTCTTCCCCTGTTTAGTTGTAGTTTGCTTCCTGTTTTATTTTGGTGACTGTTGTTTCCTGTGTCTTGTGTTGTGTTTCACTTCATGCCGCTGCTCCCCACCTGTTTACACTCCTTTCATTACCCTTAGTGTATATGTTGCCTGTCTTCCTTTGTTGGGTTGTCTCTTATACAGTAGCTTCCAAGTGTCTCCTGAATATTTGCATTCCCTGGCTTTGTTTTCCATTTTTTAAACTTTGTTTAACTTTGGACTATTTAGCATAGTTATTGCCTTATGTTTACTTCTGTCTCCTGTGTTGTACTTTGGGTCTGCATTAAAACAATCCACACAGCAGATCTTAACAGTTTTATTTGGATATAACAGTTCTGAAAATAAAAAAAAATATCTGACAATGTTTGTGATGTTTGGGTGGTCTTCACTAGACCATCCACGCTAACTTTAGTTAAGAAAAAATTAAATTAAAAAAGTGTGGCAAATGTTATCCTCTACTCTACACACACACACACACACACACACACACATATATATATATATATATATATATATATATATATATAAAACACTCTTTTACCTAATGTGCATAAAACCACATGCCCACACGCACACACTGGCAAAGTCTGGAAGCCATTGTGCTAAAATAAGAGAAGATTACATATATTACATCTGTCATCACTGCAGTGTCTTTATTCTTCCTGATAATTATTCAGACCAGTGATAAAATCTGCCGTTCTTCCAATAAACATGTCTGAAAACAGTCAAGACTCGTGCTTTTGAACCTTTAAACTAAAACGTGTGGGGGGAAAAAAACAAAAAAAAAAAATTCAACTTGCGCTATGTTCAAATGTGCGTTTTCAAACCAGTCATCTTTGTTTGAGAATGACATGAAAATAAATGATTGTACTTTTGAACAGTAAGCCGTTCTACGTCACTAATGCTGATGAACAGGTTACGTTTATTCTCCTGCCTCTCAAATGACTGTGGAATTTTTGAGGCGGCACTTTGGTTTCAGTGGCGTTTTTCAGTTACAGTTACTGAAAAAAATGTCTTGACTAAAGGGATTACATTCAAAGAGTTCTTTTTAAATAAAGTTTATATCACTCTGTTGCTTGGTCTCTTTCTGCTGTGCAGGCCTCCCTTCTTTTTGAATATTTCCAACAACAATTCAAGTGCAACATCATCAGCTTACAAAGAGCTTAGTGCGCATGCATGTTCAGAAATACCTGAGCTGCCATGCTTTTTTCCCACCTGCCACTCGGACTAGAACTCCAAACTAACATTACAGTTAAAGTGTCAAGCTTGTTTAGCACATGTAAAAATGATTGTAAGATGGAAGTGGTGAATGCCAAAACTGTGGAAGCATCTGCAGCCTATAGAGGACCTTTTTGCTTTTTTGTCCTACTTAAAGAATTCATTAGAAAAATAATCAAAACGCAAATGCAACAGGTTACCTTGAATTAATTAAAATAGCTACATAGCTTAACACATGTTAACGAAATACATTAGTGATCTGCAACCTATTACAATATAACCTTCTAAAAGTGGGTGTCAGGCCGTGCTAGTTTTGCACCTTTGTGAGAAGCTTTGTGAAGCTTACCGATCACATAGTGGCGTAACAATGGAACTCGCGTTGAGCCACATCAATGATTTAATGGGATCCAGATGAAGCGCTGAACAAATAAAACATTTTGGAACATCAGATAAGTGTTTGTGTTGTAGCACAATGACTTGCCAAAATAGCCGAAAGTCTCAGACTGGAGGTGGTCCTTTGTGTTTGGTCTTCCAAAAGCAACCATTCTGGTTCCAGTTTAGTTTAAACAACTTGCAGAATCCAGGACTAGGAAGATTTGGCCCCAAGCAGCAAAAATGTAGAACCAGTGGTTTATTTTGTTTTTTCATCACTTGCGCTCAAGTCTTCTCGTTCACAGATACCTGTCTTGTTTGCCGTCAGAGCGATGGATAAAGGAATAAATGATGTCTCTTATACTGACAGATGACAGCACAAATTGTGACCATGTGCTGAAGGAAGGTAGAAGGCTGTAATTTTGGGAAAAGAGAGGAATTGCTCCTATCGTTTTATGGCTCTTCACATCAGCCATTATAGCGTAATTTATTATTCTGTCAGTGAGGAGAGCATAGGAGGGTTTCTTTTGTAAAGGATGTAAATTTAACTTTGGAAGCAGAAATGGGATGAACTGCAGTAAATTACAGGGTGGGAAATACTGAAAGGATGTCAACAGGTTTTCAACATAAAGGAAATATGTGCATGCATATGTGCAGAGAACCATATTTAATACACATGTTGAGCTTTGCTGTAAAAATAGTGCAGTACATATGGACGTTAATGGGTTTTATAATTTCTATTATTATTCTTTGTCTTGCTTTTCTTTTCAAAATAATTCTGCTAGGTCACTTGTGACTACAGTTCCCAAAACTTAAACTGAACCGGGGAATGTAACTTAGTACAAAAACTGAGCTATGAATGCATTTTCCTTACAAATGTGGCACCATTTAAGGAGAAAATAAAAGGGATTTCCAGTGGTGTAAGATTTATCACCAAGAAGCATAGTTAGAACAAAGAAATAATCATTTTGTTCAATTTTGGTGAACAATTCAATTGTTCAGTTTTGGTGAGCCCATGGGAACTAAATCCACAGTTTCCTGTTCTTTTCCTCTTCTTAGCTGACAAGCTGACACTGTGGTCTTCTGATGCTGGAGCTCATCGGCTTCAAGGTTCGACATGCTGTGCATTCAGAGATGCTCTTCTGCATACCTTGGTTGTAAAGAGTGATTATTTCAGTTACTGATGCCTTCCTTGGCAGCACAGTGGTTTGCACTAGCTGGGTTTGGGACTTTCAGTGTGGAAATTGTATGTTCTCTCCATGCCTGTGTGGACTTTTTCTGGGTATGCTGGCTTCCCTTCACAGTCCAAAGATATACGTGTTAGGTAAATTGCATTTCTAAATTGGCCATATATGAGTGTGAATGGTTTTCTCTCTCTATGTATCAGTCTTGACTGGTGACCTGTCCGGATGTACCCCAACTTTTGCCCTAAGACAGGTGGAGTAGGCTGCTATAACCCTGAACTGAGTATGTGGAAAACATCATGTTACACCGAACCTAAAACTGACCTGAAACCAGTAATGATTCACAGAGTGGGTGAATCAGGGAGTACTGAGGGGTCACAGATCGGAGAGGCCGACCCTTAAGCAGGTTTGATATGTAAGAAATTTGTCTTTAGGGTTTGTGCTTAAAAACTGCACCAACACAAACATTTTCATCTGTGAGGGAGACAATTTTAACCCCAAACTTCATTAAACAAGCCTAAATCTGAGTAATACTGCTGCCTAAACCTCTAAGTAACATTCAAAGTCACTTAAATCACCTTTTCTTCCCCGTTCTGGTGCTTGGTTTGAACTTGTTTTGACCATGTCTACATGTCTAAATGCACTGAGATGCTAACATGATTGGGTATTAAGATATGTGGCCGGTGAGTGTACATTTCTTTTAACATTATTTTAATGTGATGCCTCCAAAGGCTTTCTATATTTTTAAAAAAGGTGCTTTATTCTTTGTCAGGGAAAATTCTTCCAATATATATAAAAACTAAGAGTCAAAAGATACAGTTTTTTATTTTTTAATGTACAGCCCGTGTTTCAGTTGGCAAAGATTTGTTTTTAAAGCACAAACTTTTATTTTGATGGCTTTAAATCCTCCCAGTGCTGCATTAAACCTGCTTAAGATGTTCAACATGTGAAAAAGTTTAATGGCCAATTAGGGAGAATTAAAGCAACAAAACATGAAAAATTACTTTCCAGAAAAACTGCACTGAAATAAAAATGTCTTACAGAATTTATATATTTATCTTAATGTTTGCAGTTGAAGCTGTATGTTATTAGGAGGACTTATGATAAAAGCAACCCACTTTACACAAGAAGAAAGGGGAAAAAAGCTATACTGTGCTACTGTAAATTTTCATCACCCTTCAGATGCATTTTTGTTTGTGGTGCCGCAATTTTCTTTTTTGTCTTTGTGAGAGGGAAGTGGTTTAGCAATGATTTCAGCGCCTTTGTGTTTCAAATGCTTTTCTTTTACTGCTTCAAACATTAAAAAGGAAAAGCTGCCTTTTGATATGATGATTCATGTCTTATAATCTCTCATTTCTCTGATAAACGGTGCCGTCATCTCTCCTTCCTTCACCGCTCTCTGGTGAGCTCATCCTCGTTCCCTCCTGCTGTAGGACAGCATTAATTTAACTCAAGAGGCAGAAGCTTATTTCCTTCTTTTTCTAACTATTTTTCCCACTAAGTTTTCAATAGCAGTGCCACACACACACACTGAGCAGCTGGTTACAGCTTTTTACTGGCTGAGGTTTATTTATGTATATCTGTGTTTTTGTGATGTCATTATGAAATTAATTCCTTGCTGGGTTTTTGTTGGACCGTCAAGGAAATCTCTTGCTCTGCACTATCTTTGAGAACTACTGGTGATAAATGAGGCCACAGACGCTGCAGTGCACTCGCTCCTCCAAATAAAATGACATGTGTTGTAAACAGACAGAGGGGTGGAAAAATACAATATATAAAATGCTTTATAGTTTTTCATGTTTTGTATATAGACAACTCTCCGACATCGTCTCCCTCCTGAGAGAGCTGAGAAATGTTTTTCTCTAAGCGATAAGACTCTAGATGATAAGCATGACATTAATACAGCTTTCACAAACACTAGACAGGAAGCTGAACCCTTTAAAACACAGCTGCATCCATTTCCAGATGCCACTTGAACCCTGCCTTATGTCTCTTTTCTGCTTCTCTATACAAGTTCAGTCTGTCTCACCCTGAATTACCTTTGTCCCCATCAACCCCTCTGTCTGTCCTCTGTGTCCTCAGATATCTGCTCACCAGCTGCGCTCAGATGGCCGAGAGGAGCAGGCGGGATGGGCCTTTACTGAGCCTGTGCATGCACGCACGCACGCACGCACACACGCACGCACACACACACACACACACACACACACACACACACGCACACGCACACGCACACGCACACACACACACACACACACACTCACTTTCTGACACACATGCAAACGTGCATTCACAGGGTGTTGCAGAGTGACCTTCTAAAGCAGGGATCCAGGACTTCGTCCCGTGTGCCTAAAAACTCATTTCTCACTTTCCTTCTTCCCACTTTTTGCTGTCTGTGACCACATCAATATGAAACAGATGCCCCTAACTTGCAAGTGGCTGCCGACAAACTTGGGTTCTGGTCAGAGAAAGTCAGGAATTTGGCTGTTTCTCTGCTCTAATTGGATTAGTGTTTCTTTTTTGTTTTTTTCTTTTTGTGTAACTAATATGAAAGTGATTAGATAGCAGCTTTTGGGGGAGAGAATGAGAAAAGTTTAAACAACCTTTGTTAGATCAACTATTTGTTCTTTAATTGTTTCTATGTATATGACTAGACTGAATATACAGCATGTCACAACCTAGAAGAAGCAAGAGAGAGGGCATGAGCACTGACAGTAACAATTCACTGTAACACGTCTCTTTCTTAATCTTAATCCTTTCAAATTTTTGCCTTGTTCACAGGCAGTTTACAGCTAAAGGAAGCAGTTTGGGGGTCTGTGTCCACCGACTGTGCTATTGTCACCACAAATCCTATGAAGTTTTGCATTGACTTGGCTCATAATTATCAAAACAAAAAGCCCTTTGCTACATTTCCTTTTTCTATGCTGTGCTCACTGCATTTTTAGCTGAAAACAGCTCAATATTTGGAAGCACTTTCCTCTAACTGGGAAATTAAAATCAGGAAGGAGCCGGGATTTAGGATACAAAAACTCTCAGCAGTGTCAGTTAATCCTGGCTCAACCAACCAAGTATTTATGATCTAATATTTAAGAAAAAGCTTTTCTTTTTTTTCCCCTTTTAACTGAACAGCAAAAAACACTTGAAAGAAGAAGAGGAAGAAGAAAATTTCTTTGCAATTAACTATATATATATATATATATATATATATATATATACACATATATATATATTTGTGTTAGAAAAATACTATAGAAAAA
>VUQK01003964.1:8532-24296 GCA_015106715.1 Bujurquina vittata | reverse complement strand
TCTTTAAATATATATATATATATATATATATATATATATATATATGACACAAATATAGATATTTGTGTTAGAAAAATACTGTAGTAAAAGTTGAAGTACTGATTGAAGTAAAAGTGAGGGGGACAAAAGCAGGCTCTTTAATGAACTCACAGCATAAAAATAAAATGTAGCTCTTTGGAGGACAGCTAACTTTTTACCAGCTAACTGAACCTGGGTCCGGTGGTCAGCGCTGCTGCCTCACAGTTAGAATACCATCTGGAAGGCCGTTGTTTTGATTCCACCTTGGCCTGGGCCTTTCTCGCTCTGTGGAGTTATTCTCCATGCAGAGATGTTCTCCCGGTGCCTGTATGGGTTTCCTCCAGGTACTCCAGTTTCCTCCCACAGTCCAAAGACATGCACTTACTAGGGTTAGGTTAATTGACCAATCTAAATTGCCCATAGGTGTGAATGAGAGTTTGAGCGTGAATGGTTGTCCGTGTCTCTGTGTTGGCCCTGCGACAGGCTGGCGACCTGTCCAGGGTGTACCCTGATTCTCACCCTGTGTCAGCTGGGATAGGCTCCAGCCCCCCGCGACCCTGAATAGGATAAGCAGAAGTGAATGGATGGATGGATAACTGAACCTTATGCCATATTTATGTCATAATAAAACAATATTAATACACAGGAATACAAGCTTTATTTCAGCTTAAATTCTAAGTCCAATGAATGTACTCACACTAGAATGCAAGCAAAGAGAGAGAGAGAAAAAGCTCTATTTGCTGTTGCCTATGTTGTCATTGACTTTTCTTTAACAGGAAAATTAGTGCAATCATTAAAGTTTGTTAAAGTGTACGTATTTCAACCGACAGTGGGAACTCTAAGGGTGTAGCAGTGCAGCATGGGGAAAAGAATCCCTTAGAAATAAGTAATTTCTATTTTGAACTCCAGCTAATATGCTTTGTGTACACAACCAAATTCCAACCCCTAGACAAAAAGCCCAAAATAACATGAAAAGGTGGAATTCAGCAAGTTAATCTAATCAGCATCATCACCTTAAATTGAATTTGATATCTGCTCCTCTTGATTAGGTCACGATTGCTTACTGCACCCAGTTGTGGGTGGTCATGGTCTTGGGTGCTAACACTGACCATAAATGCCATTTCCACTTTGCACCAGCACAACATATTGCATCACTGTAAGCTTCAGCACAGTATTGCAAACTAAGCCTGCTCTAAACTGCCCGGTATTTTCATGCAACCTTTGAATAACACAAAGTTAGCCCTTCAGTTTGTTTTGCATGATAGCATAACTTCATCAACTTATCATATGTCTGATTTTTAAAAAAAAAAACTCTAAAATAAATGAGTAAATTTTTATACAATCTTTAAATCTCCAGTTTATCAAATGCCACTAAGCAGTCCTTAACTTTGAAAATAACCTATCTTCTTCCTCTCCTGTTCTCTGTCTTACATCTTTCTCTATCTCTGAGTCTTGCATCTTTCTCCATCTGTCAATCCCCCTCAGTCTGTCAATCTCTTGTTCCCTTCGCCTGTCACTTGTGAACAAGACCCTGAGATACTTGAACTCCTTCCTGAGGAGGAGTGGGCACTCCACCCTCTTCCGGTTGGAAAAGGGTGAAGGCCACCACCCGATGAAGCCAACAGGACTGCATCATCTTCAAAGAGCAGAAATGAGATTCTAAGCTCACCAATGCAGAAGCCTTGGCTACACCTAGAAATTCTGGCCATAAAAATTATGAACAGAATCAGTGGCAAGTGCCACCCTGGCAAAGTCCAACACCCAGTGGAAACGAGGAAACTTATTGCCATCAATTCAGATAAAGCTCTTGCTGCGGTAGTACAGGGACTGAATGGCCTGCAACAACAGGCCAGACACTCCATACTTCCAGGACACTTGACTATCCTCGAGAGGATGAAGAGCTGGTTCAGCGTCCCGCGACCGCACTGTTCCTGCTGAATCTGAGGTTCGACTAATCTTTCCAGCACTCCAGCATACACCTTACCAGGGAGGCTGAGGAGTGTGATGCCCTGATAGCTGGAGCACACCCTCCAATTTTCCTTCTTAAGGATCGACACCACAGGCGGTCTGCCAATCCAGATCTCCATGCCATATTGCAGAGGTGTGTCAACCAAGGCAGCCCTACACCATCCAAATGTATTTAAAATTCTGTTACTTTGTCCAATTTCTTTTGAGCCTGTAAATGTGGGACAGGTGTTATGCCAACACAGTCAATGCAAATTTTTTGTCAAACACCCTGAATTAAAGCTGACAGCCTGCACTTCAATGACATATTGTTTGAATTAAAATCCACTGTGTCGGTGTACAGAGGTAAAACAAACAAACAAACAAAAAAAGTGTCATTTTCCAAAAATGTGTAGACATTATTGTTCTACAGAGTTAGCTACACAATGCGGGCCTGGAGAGTTCACTGACTGTCTGCTGCAAAGAGATGGGCGACAAACAAACATTGTGGACAAAAACGTCTTTCTAAGGCAGGGGTTCAACAAAATGTTCACTGGTTTCAGTTCTCACATGTAACCACTAAAACTGCAATCTGTGTCTCCAAACAGTGGTGTTGCTATGTCAACAGGGCGACTGGTGTTACCCCCACCCACCCACTCAACTGGGTCATTTAAAGACCACAAAGCTGACAGGTGGGTGTCTATATGTGTGTAAATGCTGGTCAGGCAAGAAGGGGAAAAGGAAGTGGTAAAGTCGGGGAAAGGAAGGTGAAAGTGGGGTCACAGGGTGGCTGGACTGAGCAAGTTAGAGGATGTTAAGACGGTGGGCCTCGTGTGTAAACATAGCTCTAGTGTGGCATGTGAGAATGCATCTGCATGTGTGCACATGAAGGTAACTTTTCCACATCCAAGCCCCTCGACCCTGAATTTCACAACTTTGTGATGATGAATAATCATCTCAGCTAGTCAGTCAAGACATGAGAAATTTCTAAGCATGAAAGGAAGAATCTATTTTCTGCTCTCTCCTTCACACCTTTTCTCAGCAGCTTGTCTGCCTTTGGTGTACCCTCACCTCTAACCTTGGACCTTAATGCCCTGGTCAGTTAAGAACCCACAGTGGAAGAGCATAAATCTGCTAGAAAGACAAGCAGCTCAGTGAGCTAAAATGCTGGACTTCCCCTTCATGCTTTTTAAAGGGTCCCATCCATCAGCTGGTGGGAACTACAGAGGAGCTTGTCCACCAGAAAAGAATAAACAAATAAAAAATGATTATATTAAGTATGAGATCATCTTACAGGAGCTTGGACTGATGAAGGTTTACATAGGGTTTACATCTCTTCTCATTTTGTATTCAAACAGGTTCCCTCATTTTGTTTTTACTTTTGATTTACTTACAGAGGAACATCTGTTATTCAAGTAGTGTGGAATTATTTAGACCATTATTATTGCATAAATGGTCTCCCAGCTGCAGTCAGACAGAAGCAGCATGCTCAAAAAACGTTTTTGGGGAGCAAAAAATAAATAAATTCAAAAGTTAGGATCGATGGGAGATCTTAAACACAAACCAGATGCACCCTGGTAGATTCATGGTTTGACTGAAATTAGTACTTTAAAGAAGTTTACCTACAATAAAACTCAGGAGGTCCTCCATCCGTTGGAAACAACAGGCGTCAGGTAAGAAATCTTTGATTTCCGTACAGCCAGGACATGAATATTTGGAGAAGGAAAGGAACAGCTCCCGATCCTTAGCATGAAGAACAAGAGCCAAAAATAATGGGCAAAAGATTAAGGAAACGCGACCTGTAGAAATTATTTTTCAGCTAAAGCCCCAAAAGCATGATCGGGGCATTGCGCAAGCGCTGGATAGTTGTTGTTAGCAGAGAAACTTATGCAATCTGTACCAACTGAATACAGGGAAGGGAGCATTGAGAGATGCATGTGAAATATGAGTTACAATCATTGAGACGGGAGAACACTAAAGTGTGTACTAGAAGTTCCACATTATTGGGTATCAACGGATTCTAAATCAAACAATAAAGATGTGACTGAAGTGCAGGCTTTCAGCTTCAATTCAAAGGGTTTTATAAATTAAAGCTGAAAGTCTGCACTCATTCACATCTTTATTGCTTGAGTTAGAATCCACAGCAGCGTGCAGAGGCAAAACAATAAAAGCTGCATCTTTGCCCCAATGCTTTTGAAGCATTGTGGCGAGATATTAAGGTAATTTGGTCCAAATTTTCTTCCACTGTGTTTTAAGGGGATTTTCATATTCTTTCAGTTATTTGCACCAACCCCCAGTCTTTTTAAAATATCTTCAGCACAAGCAGACAGCTCTTGAAACTTTACCTTTGAAACAAGCCTCAACCACAAAACATCCTCTCTGCACAACAAGCATATTTTTTTTCTTTTTTAGAAGAGAACACTAGATGAGCACAACAAACAAGAACAGGTCTGTGCTCGGCACTCATGCCACATGTCTGTAAAAGTTAATCCACAACAAAACAAAGAAGAAACAAAAATCCCGTAGATTCCTAAACCGCTCTTGACTAACCAAAACCACCCATCATATGATGCAGAAATGTGAAGGCCAATATTCAAAACACCAAAACAGTGAGAAATACCAGTGAAATGGAAGAAAGAGCCAAGAAAGAGGAAAAATGTTGTTAAAAAAAGAAAAAGAAAAGGTGGTGGTGGTGCGTGTGTTCCGGGGGTAATTTTTCCCTTGATAAAAATGCAACCGTATGGTTGAAGGAATATTGTCTGACCATTGTGGTTACAGCACGGCTAGTTTGCTTGGCTGCAATTAAGATACACATTATTATGTAGTTAGTTGCTCTGTTTTGAAGCTTTTTCTTCTGTAACTGCTCTAAAAAAATACATCTGTTTCGCAAAAATGAGCCAACACTGAATACAAGCAAATATATTACCAGACCATCAGGAAGAGTGGTGATGGCTGGATTGGAACCACTGGTTTATCTGACAGGCCATAACGAGAGTACCGACATTGGCACTGTGCGCTCCTGTGACAAATTAATGGTCTGAGAAACCTAATGAATCCAGTTATTTTTGCAGATGTTGCAACCAAAGAATGAAGACATTTTTGTTTTGTAGTGTGAGGTTAACTCTCAAGTGTCAGTGTGAACAAAACATATAACTGTCATACACATATGTAATACTCCTCCTTTACATTCTCTGACTATTTGAGCTTCTTATTTACACTGGCGGTCAAGCAGCTTTAAAAACTCAACTTGCATATATGATTTATGGATTGGAACATATCAACTGACTTAAACACTTTGTTTGCACTGCAAACGCAATCACGCACATGCACATGCAACAACAGCAACACGTGCACCCAGGACTCACAGTTACACACAGACATGCACTGCACAACTTCATGTATGCAAGTGTGCTTGCCAAAGACCAGGAAATGGGAGGTACATTCATCTCTCGTAAAGAAACTCTTCTCTTCTCTTCTCTTCTCTTCTCTTCTCTTCTCTTCTCTTCTCTTCTCTTCTCTTCTCTTCTCTTCTCTTCTCTTCTCTTCTCTTCTCAGTAAGTGCTAATTAAACAGATTAGCTTGTCATCTCACTATTGATGGGTACAAGATTAGCCTGCTTCAATGACTAATGACATACCAGCTAGAGTGTGATTAATATCTGATCCTTTTAGTGGATTTTGGCTGCAGAAAAAAATGATTAACACTGTGTCTGCTGAGTAATTCAGAGTAAGTCAGAATTGACTCATATATGCACATACACATATTCATACACATATATTTTCAACTGCTTGAAGTTTTAAATATCTCTGCTGATCGAAATGACATTTAGTAATCGCATCTTTAAATGTAATTCTGAACCTCATTTAGTATTACTATGTCTCTCGAATATTCAAATTGAATTCTTCTTCCTTCCTTAGCCATGTGTCTGCAGCCTGCTTCCATGGTACCAGTTTGCACGCCCAAAGACATGTATTAGGCTTCAGCCACACATGCCTTGGGGCCAGTTGGAAAATCTGTATTCCCTGACCACTTTGCAAGTAGTTGCTAGCAGATTGCTGTGGTTGCCTCTAGTTTGCACAGAGGAAGCCAACTCTTTTGCAAACACTCTTTATATATTAGCCAAGAAGAGGTAAAACTTGAGAAAGTGCAACACAAAAGTTGTGCCTCACTGCTGCAGCCAGCATGTTTCAAAAGGCGCACCTTTTACTTTGAAGGTAAATGGTATCCGTTTCTGGTCACTGGCCAACCAAAGTAACCACAAGGACATGGTGGTGCACTGAACACCTCTTTGCAACCAGTTTTCTTGTGACTGCCAGGACCCTCCAGCAACCATTTACCAAAGAGTTAGAGAATACACATTGTTTCCTAGCAAGTGGTGGTTGCCATGGGGTTGCTGTTCGATCACTAGGTCGGTGTGACTGAGGCCTTAAACATGAGAAAATATTTAACAAAAATGTATAATTTGTTCTGGTGCATAGTGCTTCTTTTGCACTTGCAGTAATTTTGCAGCATTTCTGTCAACTGACTGCTAACGTTAACATTCTGAATCAAACTCGACACACTAAAACATAATGTCACCGTTGTTTCTTGTTATTCTTTATTAGAAGGAAAACATTTCATCTCATCTTTGTATTTTCAAACATGAAATTTCACTAGTACTACCTAATGTCTTCAAGCAATCATATGCATATGAAAATGTGGAACCAGTAGGTTAGGAAAAGAATTTTTGGGACCTTTGAGTATCCGAGTAGTATGGACTAGTGACTTTCGAGGCTCCATGCAGGTTAAAAGAGCGAAAGAGACGTGTTGGCTGAAATTGGAATGGAAGAGAAAAATTTTGGATGCAGTGTAAATTATCCTTAAACTCTTAATCTGGAATCCCTGCAAACTGACCCCAGAGCCTAAATAATCAAATTTCAGTAGATACTGAGCAGTTTCTGACACTGATACATGGATAGTCTTTTACACAAAAACTCAAGGGATAGTTGTGTTTTTTTTGTTGCTTTTTTAAATCCAAGAGAAGCAGGTGCGAAAGTGGAAACCTGAGTTCATGGAGGCTGACGAGACTTATCTGATAAGGGTCATGTACGGGTCAAACAGCATGAATGCCTTTTACATTACCTAAACACATCTGTGCTTAGCATTAGCACGATAATATCAATATTTGTACTTTAGGCCCCTAAAGATTTGTTTGTCGTGGAAAACCTCTTTGCTTTGCATGTTTCAGACGTTAAATGCATTCAAGCCATTTGCAAAAGTCATGTTGCTGCAGCAGCTAAATTTAACGAGTACCTGATTGAAACTGTAGAGCTTCTGATAAGATTGCTTTTGGATTTCGCATTGTTCCTTTGTTCACAGGCACAATTTTGTGTAGCTAGAAACCACACACCTCAAGTCTGCAGACTTGAGTCTGCTTGTGATTTTCTAAACAGCAGCACCAATAATGCATCACTCATCAAAACACTTGCTGTTTGGAGACAATTTGCTGTGACTAAGACCGTTTCTGTGATTAATTAGTTCACATGGCTGCTGTAAGATTTGATCCTTTGTCATTTGTTTTTATTTCTACAACGAAGAAAAGAAGAAATATTAGTGACTTCATCAAATCTTCGTGAAGCAAACATACATTATCAGTGTCACACAGCCATATATGTCTGATGATATATGATGCCATAAACCTAAAAACAAAACATGCCGCACATACCCAGCACATTCTTTAGGCCAGTTTTAACTTTCCATTTCCCTATATAGTGGCAGAGCTATACTTAACCAAATACAGGTGTGTTTTTGGCACAGACAGCGAGCTGGCAGGTGTGTTTGCTGCTACAATGTGATAATGACTATCATTACAGCCCAGGTAAGAGCAGGCTTGTTAGCAGCAGGCTGAGACGGAGACAAGAGGAAAGCAATAATGCTTTAACCAGGAAGTGAGTGCACAACTGGCACGTTCCTGCACCTTAATCACACACAGAACCATAACACATATTTATACAGAGATACACACACATGGCAAAACACTAAGAGAGAGACACACAAACAGAACTCCACACAAATTAGGACCTTGCTGATTCAAATTTAGCTCCAAATGAACCCTTAAGAGGTATCAGTGCTGAAAATAAAATGACACCCATTATTTTACTGAAGGAGGAGAGTGCAAATTAGTGTTTTATACTATAACGTAATGATGAAATGCAGACCCTACGCTACACACACACACACACACACACGCAGACTCTTTTTCTATTTTAAAGCCTATAAAATGTTTTATAAATACTGCAAAAGTCACTTTTCATTTTAAACTTTTATACAAACTTGTGTGTCATGTGGTAATATGGGCTCACGTGCTAAACTACTGTTCAAACTGAGTTACTTATCTGAGCTTGTTATTCCTCACATGACACTGCACACAGTCACCCTCATCCATATCCAGGTAACTGTAGCTAGAAAACAACTGGATATTTTCTCAGGCCTGCTCTCTGTCTTTGCTACCTCACCATATGGGGTAAATCCATCACAGCTTTTCACTACCTCCTTGGGTGCTGTAAACCGAAACAAGCAGATGTGTGCACACGTGCACATGCATGCAAAAACACACATTTGGAATTATGGTACTCGTGAGCGCTTAACTGGCTATCTTAACCTCCTAAATTTACGAAATGCCCACTTTGATCCTTATTTTTAATTCTGCCTATAGACTTTAACATAACTCTCAAATGTTTCCTTGGTTTTCTATGATTGATGCAAACTTTCATTACTTCAGAAACAAAACTGCACACACACAAGCATGCACTCGGGGCCTGTTGTTCTGGAGTCAGTCTGGGGAAAGGTCCAAAGAAAGCATTATCCTCTAAGTGATGTTTAAAATGCCAAGGATCTGGGGCCAAAACAAAGGATACTTCAAGATAAGCACCAACTGCACCAGTGATAAAAGTTCAAATGTTTCACCCACAGCATATAGCAATGTTGATCATAATTATACTGATTTCATCAGGACAGGATTGAATATTTGAAGTGAGTATTATAGGTGATTCTTTGAACTCTAAGCAGCTTGTTTTATGGCTGAAGTGCTTTCAGGGTTGGCATGTGCTTAAATCATAATGCATCTGTACTTTATGTGACAAGTTAGTGGTTTTTCTCATATATGTACTTCCATTGTGCTGTCTTTTCTTCACTTCTCACCCTGACTGCTTGCTAGTTAATTGGTACTGTAGTGCATTGTGCAGGTTAGTGTGGGTGTGTGTTAGACAGCAATGTACCAGATGTTATTTTATAGGACAGTGGAGGCGGCTCTCTCATGGCTGTTGCAACACTGGTGATTAAAATATAACTGCGTCTGTGGCTACACCAACCAAACACAGTCTGATGTACAAACAGGGGAACCATTGCAATACATCAGTCTTTATGTTTCTGTGGTTAATATGTTTCAATTAATGGATTTATTAATCTGTAATAAATGTGTCTCAGTGGTTTAGTGGCATTACATGCAAAAAGAGCCACGGTTTGATTCCAGGAAGAGACACAAACCTAGCCCCAGGGGATCACGAGCTAGTGTACTCCTAGTGCTGGTTGGAAGCATGGACAAATGAGAGGGTTGCATCCGGTGTAAAATCTGTGCCGAATCAGATATGTGGATCTGTCTGCTGTGGTGACCACTTGGGAAATAAGGGAGCAGTTGAAAGCACCTTTTATCAATCTTTGATGAATGTAAGAAACACCTCCACCATCAGCCTGACTTTTACTCAGTGCTTTTTAGCTAATTCTTTAACTATACATCCAGACATGGAGATATGCAGACATGTTGTAATGTCTTGTTCCTTAATGGTTTTTTAAAAAAAACTTTATAACTTCTTTCTAATTGGTGTTTAACATTCACAGTTTCTAAAAAGGCAATATTTATAAATAAGTTGTAACAAAGGTATTTATTAATGCTAATAAGTGAAGTATTTAGTTTATAACAAAGTAAGAAACAATCTGTATAACCCTTATACAGAATGTTTAGCCACAGCTTTGTTTTTCAAAGACTTTAGTATATGCAGAAGGTATGTGTAATAAAAGTAATCCATTAAATTTGGTAGATTTTTAAGCTGCCCCAGAACTAATTATAATAATGTTTGGAATCCTGAGCAAAACTCTCAGGTCAAAATTTTAATCTTGCCTGTTTTGATTTATTACCAAATTCCTGCATAACTGATAAGATTACAGCGCTGTGCAAAAGTCTTGTTTCTTTATATTTTGCTTCCAGTGAGCGAGAATTTGTTGTCACTTTTAAAGTTCTCCAGGCCTTCTTAAGATCTCTCAAAGTTTTCTGTTTGACATTGGCTGCTTTTTCACTTATTTTCCCTTTAGTCTATATATCTGACAGGCAGACCCAGATCTGTGGACTAGTTCAGAGATTTTATTTACAAATTCTGGGTTGAACCTCAAAGCCAGTTTAGCTGTAAATCTGGATTCAGAGGAGTGAGACGTGTGAAATGTGGGATGGATTTTCATAGTATTTGGAAGATTTAATTGAATGAGAAAAGGTAATTTTTTCAGTAGCAAATGGCTCAGTGTGTATGGTTGAGAGCTTTCTGCGTCTTTATGGGCAAATCCTTAGAAGACAGCCACACTTTCTGACCTGGAATGTATGCTGGGGTCCACCACCTACATGGCAGGCATCTGTTGTGGTCCACTGTCCTGAGAAAAGCTGCTTTTGTTTGCCTCCATATCCTTTGGCAGTGACACAGATGGTGCTGTACTGAAGATGAGAGCTCTAGGTAGATTGGCTGGAGGATGTGACACAATGTAAAGCTGCCTCTAATGGTTTATCCCACCCACAAAATAAGAGACAGCCTGATGGGGGGGCATCAGGCTGTCTCTTATTTTGTGGGTGAAACTCTAAGGATAAGCTAACCATGGCTCCCAGAGCTTTCCAAAAAGCCCCTTGAGATGCAAACTGAGGCCCTCGAGCAGAAACAGCATCTAGAGGAATGAGGTGTCGAACCAGGACACTTTCAGTCTCCCAGGAAGTGGGAGGGCTACAAAATGACCAGTAACAAAATGAGCAGTAATACTGGAAATGATCTCCTTGGAGTGGGCAGTTTAAAGCCTTGAGACAGCATGGCCCTAGCTCAATGTCAGAATAAATAATTTCAACAATAAACTGAAGGCTTGGGTCAGGCAGAACAAGCACAGGAGCGGAGGAGAATTTCACCACGAGACACTTGAATGATGCTCCTGTTTCTGGGGACCAAATAAAGGACAGTTTAGGTGAGGTGAGCTTAGTTAGGGGTGCTACAGTCTTACTTTGATGAGTCTCTCATAGAAATGATGAAACCCAAAAACCTTTGAAGTTGTGTGCACTTGTAGGAGTGAAACAGTCAATCACAGCACTGATTTTCTCTTGATTGGGCTTCACCTGCCCACTCTACCAGGGAGGAAACAGAGGACTTGTGAATCTGACATTTTTCAGCCTTTACATACAGTTTGTTTTCAAGCAGTCTCTGAAGCACTCTTCTAATGTGCTGTTCATGTTCAGGTCCTTGGAAAAAATCAAAATGTCATCCAAATACACAAACGCAAACAAGATGCTAATAGTCCCAGAGAGCATCATTTACCAGGGCCTGAAAAACTGCTGAAGCATTTGTTAGTCCAAAAGACATAACCAGATATTCACAGTTCCCAAGGTGAGCGCTGAAAGCTGTCTCTCATTCATCCTCGTCTATAATGCGTACCAGGTGATACACATTTCTGAAATCAAATTTTGTAAATATATTTAGCAACCCCAGGGGCTCAAAAGCCATAATAATTAGTTGTAAAGGGTATTTGTTTTATAAGGTTGTGTTGTTTAACCCCTGGTAGTCTGTGCATGGACAGGGAGTTTTGTCTTTTTCCTCTACAAAGACAAATCCTTCTACTGGTACGAAGATGGCAGAATTATCGTTGCAGCTAGCGACTCGCTAATGTCCATACCCTCCCTTTCAGGGTTTGGCAACTTATATAAGGGGCCAACTTTGAAGGGGAGCACCGGGTAACAGTTCAGTGGGGCGGTCATAGGGTCGCTGGTGGGGGGGAAGGGGCAGTGCTTTGGATTTACTAAATACTTCACTAAGGCTGCGGTATACTTTAAGAACAAGTGTGAGAGTTGTGCCAACTCTGCTTCCCATGTATGTTTGCATGTTTCAGTAAATCGCTGCACCTACTTCCCATTTTCCTATCAAAATATTTTTAAAAATGTGTTTTTTGCACAGTACTCTAAGAAGGTTAGTATTGTAATATGTGCAGTATTGTAGTAGTTTATCATCTTAACATCAGGATATCAGTGTTGTCATTGTATATCTTTTTTCATTTTTTTCATTTTTTTAAAGTTAAAGCTCCTCTGATAAGCCTAAACTTCACTGACTCAAGCAGAATTTATGTGAAAGGAATTTGTGACGTGTTTTTATCAGCTTCATGCAGGCGTGCAAAACCCACAGTTGATCTTTCTATGGATTTATGAGAGAGCATGTCTAGCTCCCACTGAAAAAACAAGCCAATTAGTTTTACTGATGCTGCAAAATTATCGATTTACGTCTTTATCTCTTTAGTATTTTTGATCTGCAGCGAGCCAGCCTGTATTCCACTGAAGCCTAGTTGTCCAAATTATTTACACAACCAGGCATAAACACTTAAGATTAGGGATGAATCTGATTTAGTGCTCCAGCCAGCCAGCTGTTTGGCATCTGATGTCACGGAAAAATCTCTCAGTGGTTGGTTTGTTCCACAAGCCTGAATTATTATTATTGTGTTGCCTAATAATCAAGGGGATCAAGTTTTGCTTATGGCTGCTATTCATAATCTCTAAAGGCAACATTGTCCCCAGATGTCTGACACTGAGAGCTAGACGCTCGCTCATGTTCTCGTGTAACACAAATACACAGACAGACGGTCTGAACACATGAACGCAGGCATGCACGTCTGTACGCACTCTTTTCTTCTTCATCCTGCTTTATCTCTCTTGTTCTCTTTCGCATGCGCACAGACACACAAATCGTTGTTTCTCACAGTCTCGTCTCGCTGTTGTTTGATTTTCTCGCTGACCTCTGACCCCAGCTGGGCTGAGCTGGATGGACTCTCGGCCGTGTTGCAGCGCCAACTGGTTCGTCTCCAGTGTGACCCTGCTGGACCTGTGTGCATGTGTGTGTCTGTCTGTGTCTATCTTTGTATGCCTAGACACACATCTTCATTTGTTTTTCATGTCACACTGCGGTCTGAAAACCTTCAACATTTACATGCAAGTCCTTTCTTAAGTTTTGTATATTTGAAGAAAATTGCTGTACTGCATATTTGTTTTAATTACATCTTGTTTATATCTGTCAAATCTGCACCTGTGTTGCCTTTAAATAACAGCTAAACTAAATAAAGTTGTCTTCAAGTACGACTTCTCATTGAATGAAAACCTCCTGTCAGCAATGCACCCACAATACCAGTGTTTTAGAAGCTGCTAAGTGACCTTTTGGTGTTATTCATTTCCTGTTTTTGTGAAGCCTAAATTAATTAAAGATGGCAACAGTGATTTGACTCAGTCTGACCTTTGCCTGTGAAAATACTCACATAAGAAGCTGAGAGCATAACAGTGGGGAGAGATCTGTTCATTAAAACACCCCAGGGCCAAATTAAAAGCATTCTAAGGCAATTCATTCAGTTAAACAACAGATAATTCTCTTTAAACCAGAAAACTGAAGAAAATGACTTCATTCCGACTCAGCTGTGGTGTACATTGGCAGTTTAGCCCACTCGATTTTCATGCTGTTTCGAAACATTTAGCGTGTCCAGTAAAAAAAGAAAAAGATTACCTCTTCATTTAGAAAGTCGTATCTTTTGAAGAGGTTCACTGGAGTTTAAGTTTAGCTGTCCTCAACATGACCTTCTCTGCAATGTGGCTCACACTAAGCTATAAGCACTGTATGAATTAGGGCCTGGAGAGCTTAAACAGAACAGCGTGGTCAAACATCTTATATCTACCTAGATGCCGAGAAATAATTAACTGTGTAGTAAACAAATCTGTCAGCACTTGTCTAAACACATAGCTCATAATATATTTTTGTTCTTCATGTTTCTTTGATGGCTCTTCTTTAAGTCATAGATATCTTTTTTTTTTTAAAAAAAACATAAGTCTTATCTTTGAAGGCAGCTTATAGCTCTGAGTTTTTGAACAGATGTGGGATTCCCGCTGCTCTCTCCTTCTCATGCATCTTGAACTAATAAGGTCACGGTGGATTACAGCTTCTTAAAGGGACAGTTTGACATTGTGAAAATACTTTTTTTTTCACTTTTTCAATCAATGTTAGAGAGAAAAAACCCAAATGTGTCTGTTCCAATATCTCTGTGTGAAATCCAATATGATAGCTTAGCATGGCATGACGCGTGGAAGTTAAACTGGGTCTATTCAGAAAAAACAAAACAAAAACCACACTACATTTTTTTTTCATTTGTTTAGAGACAGACCACATTTAAATCCTGCCCAGCAAAAAGGAAACAACTGTGACTGCTTGTAAGAGAACACAAAATCACTTTTTGCTTAAAAATTATAATCCTCCTTGAGTAGGTAAATCGTGAGCATCAAAATATATTTAAAGCACCTGTAGCAAACATACTCATTATGCCTTCAAAATCACATGCATTGCACGTGAATGATTCCTTGATGTGTATATATATGCCAATAATGTTGCAGCTTTTGATTACTTGAATTACTTTTATACTCCTAGGTAGTTTGATGTGCTAAAATGCAATTTATATGCAAAATACTAAGTAACTAAATCTTTAAAATAAATGATATGGAGCACAAACTTCAGTATTTGCATCCAGTGGAGTACAGTTACACTTTCCTATCCATCCAATGGTGTGGGCATTGTAAGGTTAATAGCCCCCTGTTGTCACAGGCGAGCCAAACATTCATATGCCAGTTTCAGGCTATTGTATTTCTGTGAGCTAGAAAAATGTGTTGTTTTTTGTTTTTTTTAAACAACTACTCATTAACATGAACATTGAATCAGCTGACAGTGTTTTTTTAGTATATAATCTAAAATTGACATTTTTGTAGCAGTTTGCTAACCCAGCTGCTACAAAAGGGCTGCTAAAATAGTCATTTGACATATCAAAATCTAACATTTTTAGCCAGCTAAAGACATTTTCAGTCCTCACGTCTATATGCTGTATGTATGACGGCTTGCGCTCTGTCTCTGTGAGTTTTTTAGGGCCTAAGTGGCTTCAGTATGCTCAGATACGCTAGTTTAACGCGTTCCCATTTTCCAGCCTTCATTAAAAGCTTTGCTAAGCAGCTGTAGGATGGAAACAACACAGTCTGACGGCAGTTTGAAATAGTCACAGTTGTCTATTAAATTGCATTCAAGAACAAATATTCTGCACATGCAGTGTGACAGCAATTTGTGAAATGGTTAGAACATATTTGTTAAATAGTTACTAAATGTCATTTATTCATTTGTGTTCATGGAAACGGTTTGTGGTGCTTCTGGTTTAGACAGAACAACAAACTTCACCTTAAGCAGTTGGAGGTGGTGACATTTGTGAAATGGCCTGTAGTTTGTATCTGACATGAGATCAGTGTTTTTACACTGCCTTTGGTGTTCGTTTTATTTTCAACATGCATTTTCATTTACTAATGGTTAAATTAACAATCAAGTCCACCACTTAGACCTCCTTTTCCCAATAAATATGTGATGCATTTACAAGAAATACTTCCTACTGAAATAAAGGTAGTGGTGCTGACCAAAAAAAAAAAAAAACCCAAACAAAATTATGGACAGAAAAAAGAAAATAGAAAT
>VUQK01003960.1:10077-20381 GCA_015106715.1 Bujurquina vittata | reverse complement strand
GGGGGGGAAGGGAATTAAAAGCGGAGAAAGCTCGAGAGAGGGGGAAAAATAAATGGGAAAAGGAGACGAGGGATTGCTTTTGTTTTGTTTTGTTTTTATTTAATAAAAACTGGCTGAACAGAACAGGAAGTCATTTGATTGACTGCACAGGTTCGACAGGCATCTTTAATCACAGTCATGATCACCGTCAGCTGAAACTGTTTAGGGTTTACCAAGGCACACCAGCTGCCAAATTTGCCCTCAGATAAGTAGGGTTTTGTTGAATAATCATCGAATCGGGATGGAGGTAGAGGGAAAACCTGTTTTTCCTCTTCTGTTTCCATAGCTGTCACTTAAATCCAGACGCAGATAGGGTGACACGGGACAAATCGTTTACGAGTTTTACATTCAAGCGTGCGCCACTGAATGCATCTCACACGCACAGGCATACCGCTGAAAAGGGAGCAGCACTGCAGGGTGGAGTCCATATAGCAGGAATTTTGTGTGATGCAACAACAAGAGCTGATTTGCTCCACACTCTGAGCAAAAGAAAGAAGCGCTCCATTTACCAGCTGCTACTGAAACTACTACACTCGTTTGAATTTGGCGTCTTTAACCGCTGAACATCCACCAGGTCACTTGGTAACCCATGTGGGGTCAGGGTTAGGGAGTGGTTTTGGTTATCGCGGACAGGCCGCCCATAGATGTCAAGAGCTTAAACCAATGCAAATAAACTAATTGACATCTACTGAAGTGATAATGGCGACTTTGTCTTTGCAAAAAAGAAAAATACATCTTGCTTGATGCTCATGTTTTGTGTGATTACTTTCAAGGTTTTAGTGGGGTTTTTTTTTAACTGCTGGCACAGATATTTAAGGCCAGTTCAAGGTTTCCGCCTCTTATCTGTCTGCAGGGGGGGCCTTGTAGAAATGCCCAAGGAACTGCGCAGACATTATGTGCAGGCATATGCATTTGACCAGTTACAGAGAGCACAGAAGCACCCTCAGAATTCTTTAGATATCCACCCCTTTCCCACTATCTAAACTGGAATCCCAGTTGAACCACAGCCAAATTATGTTCAGGTCAGGTACAGCCCTTTTGCATTGCCCCACATGAATAAGCAGAAATTGCTAACAATGAATACATTGATATCAGGGTCTTATTATTTTGTGGTCAGGTTGTACCTTTCTTACCCCTCCAGTTTGACTTATCTTTGACTGTGCTTTAGAACTGGTCCCTCAGGAAGACCTCCAATTCGGGCAGACCGCTGACCCTGGATTTGCACCAGCCGCTTCTTTCATTCTTCACACTCAGTGGCTCATTTATGAGTTGTGTGGCTACCAGCTGACTGGCAGATGATCTGGGGATTGGGGTCCTCAGAGTTGTGGGGTGGGGCCTCTATGGGTTGAGACGCCAAAGCTTTGGGACATTTGTCGGGTTCCTGGAGAGGTTTTTGAGTAGCTGGGTGTAGCTGGATACACTGTCCTGCTTGCGGGTGGCAGCTGGGAATATCACTTGAATGCCAGGATCCAAGACAAACTGCACCCTGTTATAAAGAAATTAATGATGTTCTTCACTACACTTGTCGGTTCTTTTAATGTCGTGGCTGATTAGTTTATGTTTATGTAAATCAAAGAGTCCTTGTTATTGCTGCGATAATTAGAAAGCTCTCATGTTGAATGGTCAAAATAAATGAAAGTGAAAGTGTTATATCTTACTCATATTTGAAAAAAAAAACCTACTAGATGCATCGTTAATCCCATTATTTTATTTTATTTTATTTTATTTTATTAATCATGTTAGATACACATTATCCAACTCTAGATAGAAGTGCCTCTTTGATTTGGAATTTCGTTTCAGCATAATTCTGTCATGAAGGAGGACAATGGTTTCAGTTTTTAAAGCTGCAGAATTTCATGGCGCATGGACATGGCTCTGCTTTCCCTGTACTCAGTTTGATCAACTTCATGTATTTCAAGAATGGAGATTTACGGCTTTCAAAACTCACTGCTGGAGTTTCAAGAAATTTGCAATCATCAAAAGACATTTCTACCCCCAAAAAAAAGGAAGTGAACATAAGTATTACAACATTTTGCATTGTGAAACATTCCTGTTGGAGTTGTGCTTTTATTGGCTAGCTTATGGGGACATAGCATTGCTATCGTTAACAGTCAATTGTCCCTGTGGTAACTCATTGATTACTTAATGGACCTTAATGAGACATTGCAACCACTTTAACCTCAGTTCACTGGCTGTGTGTGGGGTATGGCAAATATTAGAAACACCCCAAAGCTACGAACTGCAGCTTTAAAAATAAGCCTAACCACACAGCTGAAGCTTGAACCTCTCTGTTCTTCTTATGTTGTCCACCCACGACACCACTCAGTGAACAATACTGACTCACTTTGCTGCAAGTTTTAAAGCAGCCTGGTGCTGAGCACCGAGCTGCCGTACTTATGCTTGACCTGGATGAGTTTGGCTCTTGAAGACCAAAAAGAATTGGATGGAGATGGAAATGTCACCAGGGTGTGAGGGTGGGAAGCTAATGGTAAAGAGGAGGAGAGATAAAGGGAGATAGAAGCTGTTACTTCAGCTGCAGAAACAGTGCGTTTTTATGGGTATGGACTGCTGCCTAATGTTGTTCTCACAGTCAGATGACTGAAGGAAGGCTCAGAGCCATCCTGGTCATTATATTACATCTTGCACTGTGTGCAATTGTGTGCATAAGAGAGAAATGCATATGAAGCAGAAAGTAGAACTGTCACTTTTTCCTGTAGAATCTAATGTCAGATAGATTGTGGCTACGTGGGTTTTGCCATTTTAAAATCAACTGTGCAATATTTTTTTGTGTAATAAACACATTTATGTTGCCAATACATAATCTTTCTAGAAAAATTAGACTTTTGCACATTTACTTATGCCTCTAACTCTCAAACTGATTTCTGCGAGTGGCCGAACTTTTTTTCTTGTTTTCGAGGGCCTTCCCTTACTATCGCTGTTGGCGCGCCTACCGCTGCAGTGCTGCTAGCTTAGAACTTAAGTGCAATTTTTCAGGCAACAACAGTAAGACAAGATATTCTTTATCTGTTCAGAATTTTAGGAAATTTCTGCAAGATTGTAGCAGCTTTAGCTTTAATTAGCTATATTGCACATCTAGCAAATTGTCCATGTTAGCAGGTAGGCTAACCTTAGATTGCTCGGTTTTAAACGCGAGCTGCTAGTTAATGTTATCTCGGCTGTTAATGTGGATAAATTGATGTTGCTAGGTTGGAAGAATCAGAATGCATGAATTATACCGTACATGGTATGCTCATTGGCTAAGCTAATGAGCAACTCAATCACTTCTGATTTTTTTAAAACCAAGATGTCAACAGTAAAAAAAAAAAGGGACTTCATAAACCAATGGATGATGTCACAGTAGCATCCATCAAATCGGTCAATTTATTCAATTTAATGATAACCAATATACCTCTAATGCAACCACATCCCAAATATCCAGTTTGCATGAATACATAAGGAGTTACATTGCACAGCTTTGATGCAGCTTTTTTTTGCCCCAGAATACATGCAACTCACCTAAAAGTAGCTGTGTCCTCATATTTATGTCCTCCCATTGTAATTAATGCAGCTGCCCGTGAAATCATTAAGAGGTGAATTTTTGCCCTTTCAGCCTTGACTATATATTTTTTAAATGATCTTCACTTTCTGCTCTTTGTCTTCATCTTTTCTTCTCTTACCGTTTTGCCACTGTTTTAAACAAAGCATCTTTAGGTCTTTTGTGCGCTTGTGTTTGACATAATCCCAGTGTCTGTTGCCGTGGTTACACTTTCTTAATGTGCCATTGATGTGACTGTATGTATTAAAAGCACCGCTGACTCCTGGCAAAACTTTAAATGTGCTTCTCTACCCTCCCTCTACCCTCCCTCTCAGCTCTGTGACAGTCATGTTTTCTTTGTGTGTCAAACAGAGAGCACTTGTCTGTGCCACTTTGTTACTGAGAGGATATAACTGATAGCGGGTTATTTTTGGATTGCAAGTGATACTAGCTGATATCTTTTGCCATTGAGGAAGCCTTTGAAAAGCAACGTTGGCATCATGAATTAGAATTAGAATCAAATCAGGGCGTTATTTAAATGTTAATCAAATCAGCACTGAATATGTAATCAAAACTAGATTTATTGTTGTAATTCTCCCGCTGCTATTAGTCTTGTCTGTGTCATATCTTGTGGCCATGCGCGCCGAATGTGCAGGCAATGAGCTCGAGCACGGCAACATTATGACAGCATTTCATCTCCTCCCCTCGACACCGCGCTTTGGAAGATGACGGTAATTTGGATGAGATGTTTCGAGGCCTTGGGTTCTTCCCCCCGCCCCCCCCCACCCCCCCTCGCTCGCTGACAGTCCCCAGTGCGCTGCAACATTAAAGCAAGACTGGAGCATGAACGTATGGCCGGCTATTAAATGGCAATCACACACAGAAGAGCTCTTTTATAGTCGAACACATTTCTGCTTAATAGCTCTCGGAGCAGAGTCGTCCAAATATGACATTTCCAGTGAAAGCCCTCTCAACGCCAGCTTCTATTAAAATCTTTGCTGAAATTTTTCAATTTGTCAGTTTTTATGTGATGTGCTTCAGAATGAAATCTGGATTGCAACCAAAAGTTCCCAGTTTAGTTATATGATCATGGTTTCAGGGGTGTCTGGCTCTTACTAATAGTGTCATGCACAGTTAACTCGCTGGTGGTTGATGTTGAGGCCACTCGCGACAGCAGCTTAGCCCAGAAGCAGTGATCAAATCTTGGGAACCTTCTGAGCCTCTGAATCCTGAGATTACTGGAACCTCTCGCCCCCTAATGGCTGCTTGAGGGTGGAGTTAATGTCATCAGCCGGCCCTGTGCTCGCTCTTGGTAGTCCTGTTCCATCCTGCTCCATTAATTTCAAGTGCTACTCATATACTTTCCATCTCTCAACCCCCTCCCTCCTTCCATCATCACCTTGGTGCGCCCAGCCCAATCTCGGCGCTCTCCTGGCTCATTTTGAGCTGTAATTGGACAGGAGTCCCAGGGGATGTTCGTCAGCACGCCCCAGTGCCCCGTGTCCCATCTCCAGAGTAGGAACGCACCCGGCCATGGTCGATAAGCTGCACTCCCACCCCCATCAGTCCAACATTCCCTACTCTGCTAACTTTCAATAGGCAAAATGACTGGGCCTCACTTCAAAACACAGTCCAAAATAGACCCACAGAACAGCAACAACACCTAATCCCCCCCATTTCTTCTCACCGAAGGAATAATCACACAAAACACACCGCAAAAACATTTCCATCACGTTTAATCCTGTCTGTCTGTAACCGAATCCTAAAAGATTATCCTTTAAAAACAAGTTGGTAAATGTGTAGTGCAAAGATTTCACCTTGATTTGAATGCAAGTTGCTAAAGAGTCCCTGTTCTGCTTATTTCCAGCTCCGCGCGCCTTTTGTGTGATATATACGTCTCAAAATAATCCTTTTTTTTTATACTGAGGTCCTCCAGTTCATAACTGTATGCAACATTTACTTTTCTTTAGGCCGAGACAAATCTAGCTGATGGCAAAATAATGAAAATAAAATGGGGGCCAGACACTTGTTTGTTTAAGATATATCACTCTGGTCAGCCGAAAATAAGATAAATCTAGTCATGATAAAGAAGAAGTTGCTTTTAACACGTTGGGTAATAATAAAAGATTCATAAAATTGGTGAAAAATTTTGTAAATAGATTTCCAGTTGGACCGCCTCAGATCCTCAAACTTACTAATATCTCTGATTATACTGCTGCAAATGCGTGGCTGTGTGAGCGATGCTTTCCAGCAAAAACGCCTTATTGCGTTCATCCCTTCATCAGGCGTGAAAGTCGTTCTAGCATTCTGTGCTCTCTTTCACCGTACTTCTAGCGAGCACACAGTTGTGTATCTTTTGGTGTTGTGTTTGGCTCTCTCCCTGTGCCAGCTTTCCCTCGAGCAGCATTTGTGCTGGTAATCTGTCATATGAGCCCGTCTCATCAGAGGCACGGGAACATTTGGAGCTGCAAACAGAGAGCCTGGATAACACCCTAAAAGCTTCCTGCTCCTCTCTTATTGCCCACAGCTCAATCCCAACTATCTCAAATCTCTCTCCTTATCTCCTCTCCTTTATTGCCGAAGCTTGACGGGCACTTGACAGTTTAGAAAAATACCCCAAATTGGGCCTGACCTGAGTGCTGCCTGGCCACCAGTGTATACCTGCAGCTCCCCCCAGAGGCCGGCTCACTCTGGTTGAAAAAGAATTCAGTGAGTGTAATTTCTGAATTTCGTCTTGATGATAAAGTTATTTCCTTTGTCTGCGGCCATCTGTTCACGCTGTAGAGCTCTCAGACAGTCTCAAACATCCAGTTTTATATAATCATTCTCGCTGCCTGACCTGTCCTCTCACCAGCTCTGCAACAATTACCGCTGAATACCTGATGGTGTGTGTGTGTGTGTGTGTGTGTGTTTGCCTGTTGCCAAGTAGAAAAGAGAAGAAAGCAAGCAGTGAAAGTGTGTGTTGGAGCTGCATTGGCATTCGCCAACCAGCGGATGAAAGCGGCGGCCCCGTTAATAATTGAAAGAGTACTTAACGACAGGAGCGCTGCCCTCGCAAGACAGCTTTTAATAACCAGGAAGGTTTCATATTTCTGGTTCTCTTTTTCATCTCTGCCTCGTCCCCACCACTGCTGCCCCCCCCACCTCCTGCCCGCTCCTCTCTTCCTCTTCTTTAGAAGCTTTTTCAGCTCTATTGAGGAGCAAAGGATTGCTGCTGAAGAAGCATCTGTCAGCCTTTTAGAAAACAGCGGAAGAAAAGGTGTATGTGTCTACATGTGTGCATTTACTCAATTAAAGTGGGGAACATTGTGCCGGAATGGATAGCATGCCGTGCCTATGGACAGGGAAGTCTATTTATTACGTCTCCCACATTATCCCTCTGTCCCTGCTGTCTAGTTGAGAGATATGTATTTGTTTATGGAAGCGCTCCGTCTCTGCTCTTAATGTGCTCACCGCTCACCCTCATTAATTCGCTTGATGGTCTTTGATTTGCCGGGCATCACTAAGTCGCATTAAGAAATGTATTTCCCAGCTCTTACTTAACGACGCTTCCAGAACCAACGCAATTAAATGCACATTTAAATGCTCGAGGTTTCCCTCTAAATTCATGAGCAGAGACAGGCGCTTGATTAGCGCCCCACAGAAAATTAAGCAGCGAGGGAAAGGTGATGCTGGGTTTTTTGTTTTTTTTTGGGGGGGGGTAAATGGCACCTTCTTTTAGTGCGCTTTCCTTTTGATAGCGTGCCACTCATCCTGTTATAGTAAGCTAATAAAGCATTTACAATCATGCTTTAATCACAAGACATAACGCCAACAGGTGGTGCTAAATATGACTTTGAGCTGCTCTTGCTTTGAATATAAATCACTTTTGTCATGGCATTTTTGCATATGCTCAAAATGTCAACTTCACATATTTTCATGTGTACCCCCAGGTAAAGTCTAGTCATACCGCATGCAATATGGAGCTTTTCAGAACAAGCAAAAAAAAAAGAAAGAAGAGCATTTCATATGCAATTAAAAGACAAGCAGCCATTCTGGCAGGTCATTATACAATTAGCCCGGGCCTAGTCACCTTTAAGACTTTAATGAGGAGCGACAAGGAGTGGCCTGCAAGAAGATTTCAGGTTGCACTCAAGTTTGTAAGGAGTCAGAGGGTCAGCTAAATATTGTCAAGCGGAAAACTTACACGTTTTAAAATTTTAAATCGATTCCCATATAGATTGGGATGAATTTTGGCTGCTGAATAAGCTCACGCCTGTTGATGTTTTTGTTGAGTGAGGTAAGAAAAATAATAGATTGCATTAATCCAACTTGGCCAGATTCTACCAAAAGAAGCGTCAGTACTTAATGAGCCATCACTAGTCAGCTCTAGTTATGTCTGCTCCCACTGGCACACAACTAGGGAATAATGCTCTCTTCTTACAGAGATCTATTAGAGGCTAATTATTTTAGCGGCATGTGATTAGCTAGATAGTTCTTCAAATCAGCTTGTTGCGCTGTAGAGAAATTAAGCGGCACAAGTGACCTTAGTGACTTTGAAAAGAGCTAAATGGTTAAGGCCAGAGTTGGTCTGCCAAATGAAAGGCAAAGCGCGAGTTGATGACAGAGTGTTGGTGGAAATACTGGAACAAATCTGACGAAAGCTCCTGATCATTGTAGTGCTCTCCGTAACCCGCAACACTCACTGCAAACTCTGCCTGTGTGGCAGAAATCTGATAAATCCAGATACTCTGAAGACAATTAAAGATTGGCTGAACACAAATAAGCGTGGCATTAACGAGGTGCAGCATTTGAAACTCGGCGTGAAGTTTATTTAACTCGGCTCCACCGCAGAAGCTGCTCATCAACAGACGGCCTTTTAAAGAGATGTGCTCCCATTACGCTTACTGACAGCTGTAAAAGGACATGTAGTGATCGCGCCTGCTTTGTAAAATAATGATCTGCTTCCCTGTATGTATACATGAATGAATAACTCAGTGTATGTCTAGACATTGTTAACACACTTTATCAATTCATTCCTCAATTTGTGCTCACTCATCTCATTTGCATGTAGCCATACCTCTTGAGCTCTGCAGCTGAATGGGCCTAATTGAATAGTTGATCACATATTAATCTAATTAGTCTGGTTCGGTCGTGGTCATTGTGTGCTGAATTCATTTCTTCTGTCTTGTTATTGTGTTCTCTCAGGCCAGAGCCTGTCATTGGCCCCAGATGGTTTACTATAGCTAGCTGCTGCTGATTTAACTGAGAGCTTCTCCCTTTGTCTCCGGATCAGACCTCCATACTGCACTCTGATCACAGTGATGACAGAGAGGCAGACAGCGAGGGGGAGAGAGAGAGAGTGGAAACAAGGGATCAAGAGGGAGTGCAAAAAATGTTAGCGACAAAAAAGAAGAAAGAAAGAGGCAAAGAAGGATACCACCATTACTGTTGAGGGTGATCATCACCATATCCGAGTTTTCCATGAAAAGGCAACAAGTGGAGCCTAATGGGAAATATGCAGATGTATGCAAATAGGCTGGATGGGTCGCCCAGAGGCCCACTGGGAGATTAAAGCTCTTCGGGATGGAGAGGGCTGTGGAGGAGGCTAGCACCATGAGCTCAATGCAGCAGTATTAAACGGAGAAACATGACATGAACCAATTTTAGGCCTTGTTGTCGCCATTAATCTCACAAACAGACTCATGCTGATGGCAGCACTCTACAGTGATCTGTCAGCCGGAATTGGCATCCTGTATTGTGATCCACGATGGGCATCTGTATCTTGATAGTGTCTTAACAAAGGGGGGGGGGAAAAATGGTTCTTTCATTGTTTTTACAGCTGCAGTTTTTGAATGTGGTTCCTTTTCTCCGACCTGCCACGGCCTTCCAGGTACATTTGATGGATGAGATCCCAGGGCCGCTATTTCACACTCTTTCACAGGTTGATCGGCTCAAAATGACTGTAGCAGTAGGAGAATGAGACTTAGAGGAGAGGTACAGGCACTTAGGACTTTACCCCTCAAGCTCTCCACCATTCACGCTCCACTTCCACATTTGATCCACGGCAGTCTCTAAACCCGAGTCTGCAGCAGCTGGGATGGAAGTGTTGCTGGGAGTTACAGATGTTGAACAGACTGAGCAGCAGAATAAACGGATGAAGGCATTCGGGGTTACAGGAGTAACCCCGAATGCCCTGGAAATAGAGAAGTTAATTTGTCTTGACAATGCTATGAGGTAACAGCAAGATTTCTTCTTTAGGCTTGGATGCATGTGAAGCACGACTGAATCGTGAATACAAAACATGTACTTACAGCCTTACACAATACCTGGTTCTGCAATGGAATAGACAAGTCTGTGTGCATAACAGTTCAACCAATGAATTCATTCATGTGCAAAACTTAAATCTCTGCTGTTTTGTATGCCTGAGCAAAATGTTAGACTCTGTGAAACCATAAAACGCTTTCTTTTCTGAGGCTGTCTTCGTTAACTTCAAATGTAGCCTAGCTAATATATCAGAGTGTTGATATTGGCCTTTCGTGGATATATCAGTGCCCGCACATACGGTGTCTGAATTGTGCTGATACATAAGCTTTTTTTTTTTTTTTTTTTTTTTTTTAATTAGTTTTTTTTTTTTTTTTTTTTTGTTATTTAGCTTTTATCATTCGCTTTTTCCTATTAGATTCTCCGCACTATCCCCCGTCTGTCTCGAGGGTGATTATCACTTAATTTAACATCTCTTTTTTTTTTT
>VUQK01003959.1:3963-28960 GCA_015106715.1 Bujurquina vittata | reverse complement strand
TTCAAGGATCTTCTGGTGGACCTTACTGTGTCAGGCAGCTCCTATTGAAGTGATGCCTTGATTGGGAACAGGTGTGGCAATAATCAGGCCTGGGTGTGGCTAGGGAAATTGAACTCCTAGCCACACTCCACAATCACTTTTTCACACAGGGCCATGATGGTTTGGATTTTTTTTCACCTTTACTAATAAACACCTTCATTTACAACTTGCATTTTGTGTTTACTTGTGTTGTCCTTGACTATTGTTTAAATTGGTTTGATGTTCTGAAACACTTAAGTGTGACAAACATGCAAAAAAACGGGAAATGAGGAAGGGGGCAAACACTTTTTCACACCACTGTATGTGTGTTTTGGCCTTTGGCTGATGCTGCTTTGACAAGTTTAGATTCTGAGGTTGGTTTAGTCATGGTTTCTGTGCTGCCTGTGTCATGCTGCTGTGGGCGCCACATTGGTGTGGATTAATATGCTGGGACAGAGACTTCTCCCTGATGGGTTGTTACTTGACCTGACCTCCCTCTCCTCTTCTCTCTCTTTTCCCTTTATTGTTCTCCCGCACTTCTCCACCTTAATCTGTTTCCCCCCTTTCATCATGCCTCACGTTTTCTGCTTCTCCCCCTTTCTCTTCTTCCACTTCCCCTTTTATTCCCTTTTGCCATCACTGTCTACTCCCTGCCCACTGGGAACATGATAAACTGGCTCCATTTTACTGGACACCAGGAGTCACAGTTCCATCTTCCTTCTCCGCACAGGGGAGTGTAGCCTCTTCACTGCGCTCCAGCTAAGGCAGCATGAGGAAAACCTCATGGGAATCTAAATTGGCGCCTCGTAGCGAGAACAAAGACAAGAGAAATTAATCTTTATACTTCCACCTGTCAACAAGCCCCCTCAAGAAGCCAGGAGCCTTTAAAAGCTCCCCTTACACGTGAGATATTGAATGGGTCATTGATGATGTTAATTTTGTCACATATCATAGATAACTTAATGACTGCTAAGTCGAGAGTGTGTTCCCTGGTGTATCAGTTGATATAATCATCGTCTCCAGTGGTGGAAGTAATCAGTGTTTGAAATTATTGTCTTCTGAAATAAATTATCCTTCTTACCATATACCGAACACGATAAAGCCTGAGGTGGTCGTGATTGGTTTTCAGATGCATCAAATCAAATATTGTATGGAGTATAAGTTTAAATTGCAGCATGTTTTCATGCGAAGAAGACCTACGTACTGTAGTTGTGTTAGGTGCAAATATTCTCAGATCAAAATGCCTTAACCTGTAATTTGAGTCTTTATGAATGTTTTAAAGAAACCAACACCTAAAACAGCATCTTATTCAGCTATTCTGAGGCCATTGATTCTGATGATGTCTTTGGACACCCCAAAGTCATTGCACCTTCACTAAAACTTCACTCAGCCAGTTTGAGTAGAAAGATTGAATAGAAGATTATAGTCAGTCTTTTGTTCTAGTCATAAGGCAGACATCACCTTATTTTGAAGTATAGTAAAACCAAAATCTCACAATCATGCTGTCGCTGTTTACGCAAGCTGAACTGAGGAGCCGGGCTGTAAACATGACTGTAGTTGTATAATAATGTAATTGTTCACCTTCAGTTTCTCTCCACCTGTTTTCCTTGTGATCCTCATTCTACCACCCCTTTCATGCCCTTTTAGACCCATTTTTGTGTGCAACTGCAAAAGCATTCAGAAATTCCTGAAAACAACCAAGAGAACTGCTAAAGTGGCACAGATCAGGTGATTATTAATATAAAAAAAAGTGTTTCCCCATTTTGAATTTTCAACACCAGGCTGCTAAACACACAGGTGAACTAGAATCACGATGCTATATTAAAATCTGCTTCTTGTCCAGGTGTTGTCGTTCTTGAAGAGCACCTGAAAAGATCTTACAGAGATCTATATGAGATATAGATCAAAGTTCATTAAAGGTTTGCTACAGTTCAGTTATGTCTTCTGTTGTATTGGCAGCCTTTAGGATTATTATGAATTCATTTTTATTTTGGAGCAGCTGAGATAAGTGATGGATGGAAGGAATTTTACTTTTGAGGAGGAAAGGAGTTACACAGGATCACTCTCCAGATTTATTTAGTTTTATGGGCTATATGCTCCCTTTTCTTTAAAATTTCAACCTATTTAATGAAGTTATATTTGTCACTGGTGGCTCTCATCTATATGACCTGCATGAAGCAACACTATGAGAAGGTTTTTTTTGGCTTCCACTCTCTGCCTCTCTGTGTGCGACCTCTGTCTGTCTGGATTAAGTATTTGGAATACTGGACTTTTATTCCGCCTAATGGTGCTCTGCATTGAGATCTCCCTCCTGGGAACAACTACAGTATGATCAGACTGAATGAACAAATTAGTTTGAGCACCATAAGCCTGTCAGAATGGAAGCGTATCTGGGAGTCCTGGCAGCCCTGAAGCTTTAAAGATCTGACCATGTCCCAGCTGCACCTAGCAGCCTCTCTCCCCTCCTATTCTGCCAGCTTTGATACATGTTGCACATGCATACTGTATGGATACCCTTATTCACCAAGAGGTGTCCAGGAGAATACTTCTGTATGAGAATGAAATACTGAAATGCATTTCTAATGACTTTAGTTTGCACTTAGAGCATGTTATCATCAAATAATCCCCCTCCCCCTTTTTTTTTTGCCGGTGAGCAGAAGTATTTCATTTTTCCACAGTATTCTAAAATATTTCCTGCACCAGCTACTTAGAAATAGAGTGGGTCGTGAGTTTCTGGTAAAGGTAACTTGAACAATAAGAGGTTTATTTCTGGGCCACCTGGAAAAGTGAGTGCTTCAACATACTTTTTCCTTTTCACTGACTTCAAACAGTCGAAGTTTTGCCTCCTGACTGGCCTGTTTAGCGCGCTGCCCTCTGTTGGTGGTTAAAAACATGAAGGAGAGTACAAGACTGCATCTTTCAGTAGATGTTACTAGAGTAATTAGTCCAAGCCCCAAGCACAGAATATTGCATATATTTATGGATAAATGTTTAACTATATTTTTCATTTTATGTTTCATTTTTACATTTATCATGATTTTTTTTTCTGTCTATATATTGATCTCCGCATGTTTTCTGTCTTGATGTTTGCCTATCCATCATGTGTGCAACACTCTGGTTAACTCACATTGCTTTAATTTGACTTCCACATCCATTATGTGCGTATTAATTTGTGTAACTTCACTAATTAGTGTATTAGTGTAGTTAATCAGTTCCCACCAAGGGTGCTAAAGCTCCCAGATTCTCGGAGAAGGCATGGAGCAGCTCCTGTATTTTAGCTCTGTGCCTCCACATGAGGATTTAAACACATGATTAATGTGCCAAAAAAACACCTGACCATTAAAGTGAGAGAGCAGACTTCACAAATAATCCTACAGACAAATATTATTTTGATTCCCACAACTCAAATTTGAAACATCAGTCTTGCTACTGAATACTCTGTTGGCTATCCACGAGCACAACCTAACCTTTACCATTCACGCCTCTTACTATGTGTTCACATGCATTAACAGGCTCAAAAAAATCACAAGTTCAGTTTGCTGCATTTACAATCTTCATGAAAGATTATTAAAGAACGTGCTCACTTGTGAACTCTGGCAGGAAGTCACAGAGCTGATGATGGCACTTGCAACAATGGCACTTTCACTGCTGCAGGGTTAGTAGAGTGGATCACACTGATAATCAGCCCAGAGTGGATTTTCTCAAAGAGCAGTGTTACGACAAACATGACTCTAATATTAGCCTGCCAGCCCCGAGGGACTCCTCTTCCCTGCTCTCTAAGGGAAGGGTTAAAGCTGGAACCTCAGCTGAGCGAGATCACAGATTTTCAGATGATGAATTGTAATATTTTAGTGATTGTTAGAGTAGTAATTGCACTGATCACTCATTTATCACTCAATTTGTTTTCAAACTTCAAGTACAACTAAAGCAATGTCAGTGAGATGCAGCAGCACATGTGCACAGAGATTCATACACACAGTAATAATTTTGAATTATTATATAGTGTAATAGCTACAGTACAAACACATACAGACAGGCCCTCCAGAGCACATTTGCTGGTGGCCTGAGGGGCATTTTGTCCCATCTTGAACGGTCAGCGTGAGTAGTGATATAATGCAGGAATAAGTTGATAGTGCAGGCTAATTATTTTGGGTTTCTAGCCTTGTGAGTGTTTCAAAGTGCACCCATAGCCTAAGCACACTTTGAAAAGTACTCAGGTTACTAGTCAGTCTGGGCATCTTTCTTCCTAGATCAGCATAGTTGGCTGGTACCTGATCCATTAACAAATAGCCACTGAGGCTGGAGTCTCAGCCTGAAATATTCTTTCAGTCTGCCGCTGGACAAATGATGAATTTAACAGCAGGTGTCTCCTCTGCTGTGCCAGACTGTGCCAGTCAGAGATACCGAGGCTCTGTCCCTAATGAAATAACCCCTTCTGACAGATGGCAAGTACCACTTTCCCTCTGTTGAATAAATTTAAACTGACCTATCTAATTGGACAATGATTCAAGTCATCAGCCAGTGAGAGAAGGTCAAGCCTGTCCGAATCAGATCTTAGTTGAGATCGACAAAGCTTTGTTTATTTTGGGAACAATATCAAAGTAACTCGTGAAAACAGAGCTAAAATACATTATTAATATACAAGTCTCAGCTCCAAGATAAGCTGCTTTAATACATAAATGATGCTTCAGTTCGACAGTGTTTACGCAGTAGTTCCAGTTTATTTGTAATTTCATCTAAGATGGTAGAAATAATTCTTCTTGATCTTCACCTTGAACCTATGATCTCTGACTTTACCTTTGCTGTAATCCTGGAGGATTTAGGTCAAGGCCACAAACTGGAAAGACATACTGGAACAGTCAGGTTTGGCAACACGTGTTGTACAAGACACGCAATGCATGCAGAGTTCGTTTGTTATACAGTTTATCTTTTATTTACCATTTGGAAATAGCATTTTACAGAAACAAGGGAAAGAGCAGTATATTTAACTGGGACATCTTGCAGCTTCTATTACATTCACATTGATGCCCTGCATGATAGAGGCTCTGCAGAGCTTTGCTATCATTTTCTAACAACCTTAGAAGGCCGGCTCCTCCTGGGACTGCCCTCTCACCGAGCACTAGTGTTGATGCTTGTTTTGAAGTCAGTTATTTCTCAAACAGCCAAGTGTAGTGGCAAGTTAGCAGCTAGCTGAGCTGGTGGAGACTGGTTTTTGGTAACACATCTTCAAATAATTGCTTATGGTGTTCCAACTCTGATGAGTGTACAATTCTTTGCAGACACGAAACCATCTGTAATGTTCGTGCTTACATGATGTTTAGAGTACATTTATATGTCTGTAAATAGCCGAATAACTGATTAATTTTGTTTTAAAATGAACCCTAAGGTTCAGTAAGAATCAGCCGTTTAGATTAGTATGTACAAAAACTGCACAGATGGATTATGCATATAATGAACAGGCTTATTCTTGCAAAAGAAAAAAAAAACCTAACTAACAGGAGCAGCTAATCCTCTTCACTGAAAGATGTGGGTAGGGGGTGGAGACTAACAACACAGAGCCTTTCCACACTGGCACACCAGAACAGGAGAGGCCTACTGACTTCAGTGCAGCCATCACATCTTGAGGATACTGCTTATTTCACAGCTTTCAGTGTTAAATCTTGGGATGGGAGATGAGCAGAACTAGTCACTGATTACACCTGAGGAACAAAAAGACACCGTAGGAAGTGCTCTCAGGTAAATTACCCAGATAACCAAACTCATCTCCAGCAGCCAAACACTGGAAACAAGCAGTAAGATACTCACTGCATCTAGAGGAAAGGTCTGTACAGGAAGAACCTTAACAAAGCACATTGTCTGTCTGGCAGCTCGGTGCACAGGACAGAAGAGAACTGCAGTCCTGACCTCTCTCGACATCTAAATTTTTGGCCCAAGAGGAACAAACATACTGTGGGCACCCAGAGGTTAAGGAATCTAGACTGACAGAGAAAAGAAGACGAGTTGGACAGTTTGACAGTTACGTGTAGAGGCGGACAAGAACACACAAAGAGGCTGGTTGTGCGTGATCAAGCCCCAGAAACTGTGGGGAGTAGTTATGTGGTCCTGGCTGGTTGGCAGAGCCCCACTTTTGTTCAGCTGACAGACGAGGGTCCAGAAGGTGACTAACAGGATGAGGCGGTGAAGCCACGTGCTCCCCCCCCCAAGGATTACAAGCAGCAAGAAGAAGGTAAAGAGATTACACTCGAAGCAGAGCCTGCTTTTTTAACCTTGTCACTGTTGTTACACTGACAGCATGGAAGGAAACTCCTGAGCCAAAATTCCAACCATTCCAGGATTCTCTTCTTCTACCGCTCCTCCCTCCCTTTCTCCCGCTGCTCATCCATTCATGCAGTCACCTCTGTTGTGTGCTGGGATCCTACAGCATCCAGGAACTAACAACTGGAGAAACTGAGTCTTGGTGCCAACCAAGAGCTTGTCTGCACTGATGAGGAGACTTTTATACATTCTGCTAAAGGACATGAGATAAAGAGATCCTGGATTTTATTACTGATCGCTACAGTATCTTTACAAATGCTAACTTCAGGCTTGAAAAAGTAGCCCATCATGCTTTTGAAGTCGGGACTATTCTTAACTTTGTGTCTCTTTACCCTCCAAGCAAGTCAAATCAAAGGTAAGAATCATGTTGTGGAAAGATGGGCATTATGAACTGACATTTAAAAAAAAATAAAAAAATAATATATATATATATACTATAAAGAATATTTGAGTGACTCAAGTCACTAAAATAGTAAGCATCTGATTCATAGTATGCTACAATTTGGAAAATGAAAGAAAAAAGGCAAATAAATTCTACTGCAAAAGCAGAAACTTTTGGTTGCACACTTCAGGTGCAACAGGATATTCCCGTTTTATGTGCATGCGACTTTAAAGTAGTTTCCCTGCAAGCTACAAAATGCCAGCTCATCCTCAGAAAGATCTTTGATTTTTAGATGTCAAGCAAATGTCAAGCAGATAGCGAGCCACTTTTAAGGTCATGAATATTCAATCTGAATTAAACTGGTAGCGACATCTAATAGGTGTTCACTGAGAAAGATAGCAAATTTTCAGCAGGGATAACATTTGCATCCGCACTGGTTGTCTTGTTCGGTGTGATGTGCCCGGGTGAGCTCATTATCCTGAAGGAAACAAAAGCCATTCTGTTCCCAGTGTCGCAGGACGTTAATCTTTTCTGGCTTGTAATTCTGCTGTGGGGCCTTTTTGCGGATGCACTGGGCATTAAGGCCCGTGCCAACACTCCCTCCTTTCGCCCAGGCCCTCGTGTCTATGCATGTGCAAGTCAGGCTTCAAGCATAACCAGTTCAAATGTTGTGCTGTGAATCTTAGGGAAAAGACATGATTTGGTAGCTTAACTTGCTGAAATGTTTGGAAACTGTTTGTTGAATGGTTCTGCCTGACAGTCTAAACTGGAGGCTATGTTCCCCAGATTACAATGTAAATACCTCAGCATTCTTTGCATTTTCTTGGTGTTATGCTAAATCTGGATTTAACAGTGTTGCTCATTGTAAAGCTTTTCATCAGTGAAATCACAATAAAGGCATACTATTGGTTGCATAAGTTGTTAGCAGAGTGCCATGGTTGCCTCTAGTATTTTATGTACTGTATAGTACCAGTAAAAGGTTTGGATACGTTTACCCACTCATGTGAATGGTACTGTATGTCTGCAAATGCTCGCTAACAACTAACCTTCAAAGTAAAAGTTGTGCCTCAGCTCTGCAGCCAACACCTTTCAAAGGGTGCAACTTTTACTTTGAAGTCTACTTGTTAGCGAGTATTTGCAGACAAACATGGAAAAACTGGAGGTGATTGTGGCAATCTACTAGCAACCAAAGCATCACCGCCTCCGGTGGGTGTCACACTTTTCATTTTTAGTACCACCCGGAGAGTAGCTGTACAGTGTTTGCAGACTTCCCGTCAAACCACAACCACAATAATATGCTAGCAACCAAAGCAAACACAAGGAGACTTTTGCCGATTGGGGAATACAACTTTTCCCCTAAGTGGTTGTCAGGGAGTCACTGACTGGTCTCCTGAGCCTGTGACTTTAGCAGTTATTTTTCTATTGACTTCCTGTCCAACAAACATTTGCAACCAATCAGGTAATACTCATTTCCCCCTCACACTCGGGGTTTGCAAGATGCTCAAGTATTAGGCTCTAGACATATGTGACTGGGTCCACTTATTCACTTGATCCTACTCCATCACTATGATTGAAATCCAACATGTCATGTGGTCACATGTCTGCAAATCCTCAATAGGAGAACCTATGGAAATAATCACCACCAACATATTGTTCCAAAATTGTTATGGCATTAAACAAACTGGGTCTCAGTCTGGGACTGTTGATTTGTGGACTTCCTTTTTCAAGCTTTAACTGAAGCATTTTTCTGTCACCATTTGTTTGTACAGACGCATTCCCAGCTGCTTCATTGCAACACATATTCTACAAATGTAACAGCTTTGCAATAAAAATTGTTTATAATATTGCACAATGACAGACATTCAGAAGCTCTGTCCTACCACTGTATATGTTCATACACACACTCACAGCTGACAGCATGTTCCCTCTTGAAACTGTCACATGTGATTGCATTGGTTCATCATGCAGAACAGCTCCGTTTGCTTTCATAGACACGCAGAATTCAAGTAGAGAGATTGTCCAGCTTGTGTATCTTCCCAGAAATGTGCCATCGTTCAGCTACAGTATAAGCTCGGAGTCAAATACAATTGTAACAGTAATTACACACTCACTTGCTGTTTCGATTTGTCTCTATTCTTCGTTTTATTTCCTAATGCTAAAGAGGCACAGTTTCCTATTTGGGTTCAATGACCTCCAGACTCTGTTTTGGGGCTCATAAATCCCAGCTTATTCTCTTAAGAAGTCCTCTGAGGTTTGCCACCTGGCACCACAATGAATCCTTTCTTCTAAAATAGCTTTATTCAGTGGGGTAACTGTGCTGAGAGCATTGACTGGCACGCTGGCTTTTGTAATGGTGCAGAATTACCTTCCTGTAAGTCACCAGTGCTACTGATCATTGTGAAGATTATTTCATTAAAGTGATTGGGAAAATTAGAGCAGCTCTCATCCTGTGTGCAGTATCAGAACGGTATAATTCATAGGATTGCTTTTGTTCTAACCCCTGTAGCTAATTTTAATCTCTTTAAGGTTTGCTGTACATGCACACTCTTATTCCGTGGTAATCCACAGCACGCATTTCTGCTCATTCACACTTGGACGTGGCCCAGTACGAACTCATCGCTTACTCTTCTGGCCACCGGCCAGTCTCAGTGACGCAACGTGGGTTAAGCCGCACAAGGGCATTTGAACTGTGCCTTAGAAAGACTTTCTCTGCATATTTCCAGCCACAAGCCAACACCTCTAAGATTTAGTCTCCAGGTGTTTCATTCTATAGTGAACCTAGAAGCTTGAACCCGTCAGTGACCTTAAAAAATAATCACACATAGAGTGGCTGTCTTTGGACTACATGGTCCTAAAATACATGCACTCCATGCGTGATTTTCTTTTCGCTACACATGCTCTATATAAGCAGTGGCAATGCAAGCAGCAGCTAACATACCATAGGTCAACTGAACAGATGCCACCTTGCTGAATAAACTGTCAATTTAAATTCTCTCTAGTGATTGTGACTGTTGACTGCCCATTTCCTCACATTACAAGATTAACGAGGGTTACTTGAAAGGGCACTCCAGTATTTCAGTACTGCATTTCCAAAAAACTGGATTTATGTTTTGTGAGTCACCCTTTAAAACGTAGGATTCTATATGTGGAATGTATTTTTTCTGTCTCCGTCTTATATGAGACCATATTTGGAGGAAAGGATAGAGCTGGGGCATTATCACTATAGACGGAATGAAAATAGAGAGACAGAGATGTCATCCATTGGTTTGTGAAGTCCTGTTACGAAGCCTCAGGCTGAGTGTTTTTTGCCACTGCTATCTTGTGACTGTGAACCTGCATTCTTATTAGCTAATAACATGTGGTGGACAGGTCAAGGGGTCACCCCCCGGTGAACATTAAAAACATTGCAGGTTTAAGGCACTTGTGCAGCGGCTTCCCTTTGCAGAAGCATAAAATCCATGAATTTTTAGGCTGTCAGTGGTTATCTCGTAACACCAGTAAAGGCTGACAAACCTGTTTAACAAGGTCTGTAATTCACTGTGATATTAAACAGGAAATTAATGTCTCCTTCAAAAACAAATATACGCTTATGTCGGATTAGTTGGATTTCCATTGGCAAGAAATAATGAACCTGTTAAAAATGCAAATAACAAAGAAACACGTTCTTGTTTTATGCACACCATTCAGCCTAATTTATGCACAGTATGTGACTCACTACAGAGCATTTAGTACAGGGAGTGCAATTTTACCTTTGTGTTGTCACCCATCAGTTGTTAATTATACCAATCATCCACACAAACACTTGTACTGCTGAGTGAGGAATCTCACACCAACCTGACAGTCCACAAAATTACAGCCACTTATCATGAAGTGTTTGATTATTCATGTTGCCGGTAAAAACATTTCTGCCTGACTTAATAATTTCTCCTTGATGGCTCTTTCAGACCTTCAGGACCACGGTTTTTCTGGACTTAGAGATGTAAAGTACCGACACTTTCTGGAAGCTTCCAGATCAATCCGACACGCAACCAATGTCAGAGCAGAGCAGGGTGGACATCGAGTAAAGAGGTCAGCGATCTTCACTACGGGTGTCAAAGTGTGTCCCCAGGAGAGTGTGAAAGCAGTCATCGGCAGCCACAGGGCCTATTACAAACTCAGAGGTGAGCTGAAATAACCAGTGTTAAGCTTTAATGTGAGCTTGTGCTGCAAATGCACTTTTTAAACATTTACTTTATGCATAATCAGGACTGGGTGTATTAGTGCAATCAGCCTGTCCTGAGACATTTACTCTGTGTCAGATGATAATAAATGATGTGATCAAAGAGCAATGTCTTAGTAGCTGAATAAACTGTTGACTGCTTTGATGTTTTAAAAAATCCTAACATTTTCAAAGATTATAAATTAAAAAAAAAATCCTTAATACAATTCGGCCCATAGGCTTTTGAGCATATGGACATGATGGCATTATTATTGTAGGTTATTATTGTAGGGTCTTCACCTTACAATATAAGTGATCTGAGGCAATTGTTGTTGTGCGATTTAAATAAAACCAAATTGAATTGAAATATGAGGACTGTTTTTAATACTTGGAATACGATCCTTTGCAGTCAATGAGTTGCTGAGTTTACTCTCCGCTGGGCCTTTACCGCATAGACCTTTAGCTGCTGCATGCTTGTGTCTCTCTGTGTCTTCAGTTTTGTCTTTAGTAACTGAAAAGCATGCTCTGTTGGGTTGAGATCAGGTGACTGGCTTGGCCATTGAAGAATATCCCAATTTTTTTTTTTTACCTCGAGAAACTCTTGGGTTGCTTTTGCTTTTTGTCACTATCCATTTGCACTGTGAAGCACTGTCTGATCTGTTTTTCAGCATTTGGCTGAAGTGGCACAGAAAGTACAGCCCTGTACACTTCAGAATTCGTCCTGCTTCTTTGATCAGCAGTCACATCGTCAACAAATGCTAGTGACCTCCACTTTCAGCCATGCATGACCTCTGATGAGTATATATGGAGGCAAAACTACAAAAAAAATCTTTTTTTTAAATTTATCATTTTCCAAAAACTTATGGCCCTAAGTATATGTGCTATGGCTCTAAATCTTAATGAATCTCAGTGAATACTGCCTCATACAAGTTGACGTTTATTTTAATTGTTTAGAGCCTTGCAACACTGCAAAAATCCCTTGTCTAAGAGAGCTGGGCTATCATTGATTTGATTTAATAAGCAAAAATTGCCGCCTTTGTCGTTACACCTCGTTCTTTAACCGTCCCTAAACAGCTGTGGTGGCATATGATTTCAAAATGAAGCAGATCAATTTGGTGTATGGGAGGTACTCATATCAAAACCGAAATGACTTTATGAGAGAATAAATTTCCCACAGGCATCAAATTATTGAATAATATCGTGCTTGTTTCAGTCACAGATGCAGATAAAAAAAATAAGTGTAGCTTTGGGATAACTTTGTGCTTATTATTTTAATAGTCACAAAATGTCATGGACACACAATAACTTCGAAATATGCAGTTTGACATTTATGAATCAACAGGTAATAAGCTTACTTCCAGTCCCTATTATTTCACAATAAATCTGTCCTGTGATTTAATACATCTATGAGGTATTGTTGCATGTACATTCACATGTAAAGCTCCCCTGAAATTTTCCCCTGAAGGTAGTAATAAGCCATCTCTAATCTCTAAACCAATCAACAAACCTGAGTTATTTGATTTTTTATACTGTAATCCGCCTCCTGTCTGTTGATATCATTTTGTGATTTATTTTCAGTTTGTCAGGAAGCGATCTGGGAAGCTTTTCGGATCTTCTTGGACAGAGTGCCAGACTCAGAGGAGTACAGAGCCTGGGTTTACACCTGCCAGCATGAAAACCTCTGCATGGACGACTTGGCTACAAATTTCAGCAGCTCTCAGGAGCACCTGGACATGGTCGCCAGAGTGAGTGTGGAATCCCCTCAAGTCCACTTTGCATAACAGCACATTTATGCTCTATGCTTGTTTGCGCGGTGTAACGCTGTAATAACTGATTAATAACCTATTTTATTTCCAGAGAGTAGCTGAGGAAAATGAAGGGTAGGTGCAAACTTCTGTGTTTTCTGTGTGCGCAGTCATTTCTTTAAGAATGCACTCAGGTAAGTTCTGTAACCATGTAAAGTGTCCAGTGATTGCCAGCATTTATAACACCTCTCACACTTCAGTACAAATACAATAATATAGGGGATTTAGAAAAAATAGATGTTAGAGGTGACGATTCCTCAAACATTACAGCAAATACTTGTGCCATCTCCTCCATGTCCCCTTAAGCGTACAGTTAAACTGAATTGTATAAGTTCTGAAGAAAAAAGGAGAAATGAGATTCCTCACCTGTAGTTTTCTCCCATTTTCAGAATTGAAGCTGGGACCCCAGAGCCAGGAAGGGATTGTGAGTTTGACATTAATGTTCAAGCAAGATAGATGACTTAAGTCCCAGCCACACAGGCTGAGAGATTGGTTGGCAACCCCAGACAACCATCGGTTGCTAGGGAAAAATGTGCATTCCCTGACTGGTTGACTAGTGGTTGCGTAACCGAGGCTTTAATGAACTCTTTGGGTGCCATAAAATTTTCATAATGATATCAGAATTTAACTTGTATGTTGCTGTTTTGTATCAGGCACCTGGACTCCCCCAGTGATTCTGCTCCCAACTGAAGCTGGTGTGGTAGGTAAACTATAACAGTTGTGACCTTAATTCATTGTCAAGTTTCACAGTTTTTAAATTAGGGGTAAAAAAAAATGCCATATGGTTTTTGGTTTGGCAGGTTAAAGAGAACCCCAGCATGATAAAAGAAAACTACGAGGAATACATTGTGAAGTTCAGCATCACCGTTGCGGACCCGACATACAGCAAACAGCTCAGTGACCCCGAGGCTCCACGGTACAATGACATCGCCCGAGAGCTCAAAGATAAAGTGAGTTTACACATCTGTTCTTAAACAAAATTGTCCTTTGTATGGCCTTTTTTTTTCCCTTAAAAACAAAAGCCCTTCTTGATGGCAGTGTTACATGATGAGGTATTTGTGATTGCCAGCTTGTATTACATTGTAGTGTGATGTTTAACACACATCCTGATTGATTTAACAGCTTTAAGGGCAAATGAAGGACTCAAGACTTCTAAATGAGCGTGAGTCTGGAAAAGTAAGCCCTAATCATCCCTGACTAAAAAGGCAGTGACAGATTCTCACCACAGCTCAAAGAGCTGCTAACAGACTTTCTTTAAAGAAATATATGTACTGGAAAAGAAAGATTTAATGAGAAACTAAATAGACTTACAGCATCTACAGGAATTTTGAGGGTAAATAGCAGCCAGGTTATCAGCAAGTGTGAGCACCTCTGTGAAAAGCAGAATTCTTTGCAGTTTGCTGGAGCAACAAATCTCCAACAAAATGCCAGAGAAAGAAAAGATTCTAGGTGGTGCAATGGTCTAGTCCAATTCCAGACCTCCAGCAGATTCAGAAGAGCTGTGCATCAGTGAATGCCCGCAAACCTCAGTGAACTGAAGCAATGCTATAAAGAAGAGTGGAACAAAATCCCTGGACAATTACGTGCTACTGATACAGAAAATGATTACTTCAAGTTATTGCTGCTAAAGGTGGTTACGCAAGCTACTGAATCATGGGGTGTAGTTAGTATTTCACAGGACTTCATTGAGAGCTCTGAAAACATTCTTTTTTTACATGACTGTAAGTTCAGGACAGTGAAGTCGTCCATTTCTTGGGCATGATAAACTATTTCTCTCAGTAGCTTTAGAGCTGGTAAAATAATCACATTTCTAACTAGCTGACAGCACCATGCATGTTCCATATCAACTTGAAACTGCGTAAAATACTGTGTAAAATATGCACACCCAAAACTCCATGAGTATGACTGCACCATTCAATTCAATAAAAAGACTGTAGATGTGTCCTGTATCTTTTTATATGCATGTTTCTGGGCATGGGGCTGCATAGAGTTTACACAGGACTATATTTCTGAATGAAATATAGAAAAGCCATGCAACCCAGTTTTCAGAGCAGCACATGTGTAGTGAATGGAGCAGCAAAAATGCTTTCACTAGAAACTCTATTAGCAGTTTCATTAGCAATTCACTGTGGATATTACAAATATAGCTATAGTAATCATAAAACATGCCTTATGATTACCATACTTATGCATTCCGTAACTTCCAGGTTGGAGTAAAGTTAAAAATTCCTCAGGTGTTCCCCTAATTTCTTTAAGCGGAAAGAATAGAAAATTCATGTATTTTATTTTGGTATTGTTTACTTTTTTTTTTTTAATGCAGATGCTTCATGTGTTTGAAAAAGTTCCAGGATTCAAAGAGATAAGTGTTCTTGGATTTCGGTGAGTTGAATGAGGTTTAATTGAGATTTTTATTAAAATATTTTTTAAACTGAATTTATTATCGTAAAACCTTGTTTAGTTTCTCCTGAAAAAGCTCTTATTGAAAGATTTCTTATTGAAGAAAGTGCCGTATGGGTTCCTGACATGATATGTCTTGCTGCTCAGATTGGAGGATGTGTCTGTGCGCTACGCTGTGGTCTTTAATGGAGAAACAGAGCTCAATGTGGAACCCGAGGCTTATGGCGAGCCTGGCGCAGATGCAGATGAAGATGTAAATGCTCCTAAACTGAAGCACATCATTGTAAAAGCCTTAAAGCAGGAGACATCACTACCATTGGACATTCAAACGCTTAGCTTTGAGGCTGGTAAGCGAAATATCATACTCACGTTTTCCTGAATTAAATATTATTATAATATTAAATATTATAATTAATTCCTTTTCAGTAACCACAGTTTATCCAGCCGCGGAGCTCAGCATGAACCCTGTTGAGACTGTAGTATCTGAGGACGACGCCACAGAGGCTTCCACAGAGTCCAACACTCTCACCCAACGTTTCTTTCCCACCTTGGGAGTGATTGAGACATCATTAGAAGCTTCTACTGTCAAACCAGAAACACACACCTTTGTGCCTTTCATTCCCAACATCCTCCCAGAAGCCACTTCTGCTGTCACAGTGGAGAACCCTTTAATGGCAGCAGTAGAAGAGGAGTCCACAGAAGATGCTGCAGAGCAAGTCATTAGAACACCAGGAACAAAAGTGGAGACTATCACAGGGCAGGTGGAGGAAGCAGAGATGGAGGTGGAGGAGCTAGCATCAACTGAACTTGAAGACGGAGGTGAGGGTGAATCAGTGGAAGAAGTGACAAAAGGTAAGGCTTCATCAGGTTAAGTGTTGTTTATAAAGCAGGATGTTTCATGAAGTCAAAGCCTTATTGATTAACCCACCCGTCTGTGTGGTGGGGATTCCATTAAAAGGTATTGACAGACAACAGGCAGAACCTCAGAACAACTCCACAACTTTGCCATCATTATCGGTTTTCTATATCTTAATGGTGGTAAAGCTGCTGGAGGATGACCTGCTGTTAAGAGCTCGGATGCTTAGACACACAAACAGCTTAAGTGGGTATATAAAAACAATAGAACCTCCAGCAAGGTGACAGAAAAGGCAGGTAGATAATATGAAAAAGAATGCTGATAATTTTATGACAAATTAAAAGGATGCTTAACCCCAACAGTGAGGGGATTTCGTGGCTTTGTTATGCTGTGGGAAGCTATTTGCTGGCATGATTTGGCTCCAGTTGTTCCCACAGAGAGAATTACAGATCATTATAGGCCACTAAATCATTTGATGACTATGAAAATGGTGCAAATTTTAAAAGGTTTTGAGGAGTATGAAAAGTTACATATTATAGAAGTAAGTGTGACATCTTTGGGCAACTTTTTATGTATTGAGTCACGTTCTGATCTACAGTTTTTTACAACTGAGCCTGAGAGTAACTTGAACTAGGTGGCTATCCGTCATGTTGAGTTTACACAATAGCAAATCATATAAAAATCACTTAAAACTTAACATGCAGTAGGACACTTCTGATAAATAATTTCTTTTTTACAAATGTATTTGTACTGACATTTCTAGTTCAGAGGAAACAGCAATGTCAGTACAATTAGATTTGGTGGTTCAATTTTGCACATGGAAATGTTTCCTGCTGAGGTGATGCGTCATATTAAAACCCAGTAATAAGTAGCAACCTGCCACTGGCCACGTCATTACATGCTCATGCTGTGTAGGCAAACTTAAACCAGCAACACCTTCATTTTAAATTCTAGAGGAGTTTCCAAAGATACACAATATGTCAGGCATGTCCTCAGGCTTTAGGAGAAATGTGGATATAAAATGATGCACAACACATCACGCAGTATTTTTATTTAATGGAATGGTGCAGTCATACACATGGAGTTTTGGGTTTGAATATTTTACACAGTGTGAACATCATGCAGCTTCAAACGTTGATAAAGAACATTTTGTGGTACCGTCAGATGGTTTGAAATGTGATTATTTTACCGGCCCTAAAGCTACTGAGCGGAATAGTTTAACATGTCTAAGAAATACATGACTTTACTGTCCTGGAGTTACAGTCATGTGAAAAAGATATGAAAAACTAACTGCATCCCATGATTCAGTAGCTTTTAGGACTGCCTTTAACAGCAGGAACTTGAAGTAATTGTTTTCTATAGGACTTCATCAGTCTCTCGCTTTGCTGCGATGGTGCTTTGGCCCACTTTTCTTTACAGTGTTTCTTCAGTTCACTGATGTTTGGTGGCATTCATTTATGCACAGCTCTCATAAGGTCCCGTCACAGTATTTCAAACAGGAAGAGGTCTGGACTTTGACTGGGCCACTGCAAGATTTTGATTCTTTTCTTGTTGCAGATTTGCTGCTGAGTGTTGGGTCATTGTCCTGTTGTGTGACAACAGGACAATTTCCAGAAGTGTTGTGGTTTGTTTAGATGCAACTTTGAAAAGCTAAGCCATGCTGCATTCTAAGCCATTCTATATTCTTTTGAGAAAAGAAGAGACTGTCTCCTGGCAACCCTTCCTAAAAACCCGTATTTGTTCATTCTTTTTCTAATTGCACTGTCATGAATTTTAACATTAAACATGCTAACTAGCTTGTAGAGTCTGAGATGCGCCTGTTTTCTTTTTTTTGTCTTTTTGGGGGTTTTTTTTGGGGGGGGGGGCTATTCTTCAGATCATTGTATGGTCTAACCTTAGTAAATTTGCAGGCAACTGTCTTGAATGTTTTCTACTTGGGAATAATCATTTTCACTGTAAAATAACGGATTTCAAATTGTTTAACAAATGGCTTTCTAAACCTTACCACATTGATGGGCAGCAACAAGCGCTTCTCTAAGATAATTCCTCATGTCTTGCCTCCTTGGTATTGTGTTAACACACACCTGAATGCACCAGACTGATTGCTGATGAACAACTAATTAAGTGCATTTAATTAGCAGCACCTGGCTGCTATTTACCCTCTTAATTCCTATGGAAGAAGTAAGGTTGCACTTGGTTTTTCACTGAACTGTATGCACATGACTGTAGCTGATTCTGACACCACAAATCTAATGACTACATTTTAAGTAAGTATATCTCCATAAAAACCCACAAATCAGTGTTTTTACATTTTTGTTTATGTATTGATTAAATAGTATTTTATACTAGAATGTATTTTCTTTCTCTTTGCTTCCAGTTTGTAAGCTAAGAAAGTCTAACTGGTTCTTTACACTGGTTCTAAAAGGAAAATAACATAAATTGACAGACAAAAACAAAAGAAAGTGGTGTGTCAATAAGTTATGATAATACAGAGTGAATAATAAAATGACTGAAGTGGCTTGGCTAACAGCAACAGCAGCAAAAGTCAGGGTACAGAATAAACTGGCATGGCCTCAAACAAGCAGTCAGATGATCAAAGCAGGGAGATAACAAGGTTTGGCTGAAACAGCGTGCTATGATGCATAAGTGGCCTGCACATTAGTCGAGTTAGACAATGAGTCATTTTGTCTTCTGTGCAACAAATCAATGCAAAAGTACACCATAAAAAGTTATGTATAATAAACTTTTTGATGTGGTATTTTTTAATATAAGTTGGTCTAGGTCATGATTAATTAAAATATAGTTACTAATGTACCTCGAGTGCCCAGAAGGTACAGCCACTGGCCACTATGTTGATCCCTCCTTGCTTCAACCTGGCCCTGCCTGTATTACAGTCATTGCTGTACATAACAATAAGTCCACATGTATATATAAATACAAATACCTTGTTTCTTTTCCTTTTGTGTCTTACTTTACAAGAACCCGGACTAGCTGATTCGGAGAATGAGCATCCAGAGCAAAAGGATGAGGATCTTTCTGTAACTACAAACCGCCAACTGGAAGAAGTTGTGACTGATGCTGAGGTTAGCCTTGACCTACCACTGCCTGCACATCCCACAGTTTCGGCGATGTCTATCACAGAAACAGCAGCCCCAGTTTCCACCCCATCATTGCTTGAGGATGCATTCCAAGGCAGTGAACCAGAAACAGCTGTGAACTTCCTGCCATCCCCTGTGGAGAGCAGCGAAGCCCCGGAGGATGCCAATGAGTCAAGTGGGGGGCACAGTGGAGTAGCCCCGGTCTCAGTGGACCTCACTGCTGAGAGTTCAAACATTCAAGAGGAAGAAGGACTGAGTCAGAATGGTATGGAGTCTGAAATGTCCAGGCCCCAGGAAGAGGAGAGTGGTAGTGGCTTGGCCTCAGAGTCTGATGAACGCCCATATGAGTCCACTGCTGCTCCAATCATTAGACAAGCCAGCACACCTCTGATGACAGCAGTGGATAAGAGCAAAGAGTTAGTGGTTTTCTTTAGCTTGAGGGTCACTAACATGTTGTTTTCTGATGGCCTGTTCAACAAGAGCTCTCCTGAGTATAAGACACTGGAGAATACATTTCTTGAACTGGTAGGTACACAAGCTTTTGTGCTCGATATCATGCTTCTCCATGTTTCATTCTCATACTTTCTTCTGTAGCCCAAAGCTGAAAAACTGGGATCGTGCATCATTTGTGCAATATTTATTTTGGTTGTAGATCAAATTTAAAGTGTAACCCATTTTCCAAAAACACTGGGTCACTGCGTAAAACGCTGATAAAAACACAACTGAATAATTTACCAGTTACTTAAACCCTATGCAAAGGAGAAAATATCAAATGTTTAATTCAGGATTCTTTTGTCTTCGAAAGACTGTGTTCACTTTTTATCTACCTTAAAAAAGTTATCGTCCCAACTTTTTGGAAATGGGGTTGCGGCAAGTTGTTTCTTGATCTGTGTTTTGTTATTCTGTACTAGTGAGGAAGCACTGTGCAATAAGCCTTATCGTCACAACTGCTTTTCATCCTAAAAATTATTGTAGTGAATTATAAAAATATATATTTTTCAACAATAAATGTTATTTTCGCAAGCATTTTATAAAGCGAAATAAGGCTTTAAACAATCGCCAAACTCTTGGTCAAAAGTGCAGTATAGTAATGCTTTCATTTCAGACGAACCATTGTGTCAGCAGTAGAAATGAAAAGCTGGTAAAATTATTCTGTTTCACTCAGACACAGCACTCTAGGTCCAGAAATCCACCAAACCCTGGAGCTTCCAGTAAATCTGGGCTTAGGAGACAGACAACTTTAGCCTCCATACCGGTATTTTTTTTCCATATTGGAACTGCAATCTATCTCTAATGCTTCAGAGAAAGCAACAATCTTTGTTTCCTAACTAACCATTTCCCAATGCAGTATCTAAAAATGATGAAAGCATTTAATATTTCTAACAGTTCTAAATTATTCAGCTTTAAATTGCAGCTTGACTTTCAACCTTGTAGTAGACCATCTACTCTTCTGCTATAGCTGCTAATAAAGGTTTTATGTGTGAGTCTGGTTCTGATTTTGGGTGGGCTTGAGCATCTTGCCTTAACCTCCTGAGACCCGAGCTCCTGTTTGTGATACATTTAAAAATTTTCCTAGATATTTGCAATTAGATGGACCTGATATGTATATAAACTAAGCTTCCTCTTTGAACAGGAAGTTGTATTTTGTTACATGGTTGTTACATACTTTTGTGAGAAAAAAAGATGTCCTCAGATGTGGACACAGGGATTATTTTATAGCATAAGATAATAGAAACAGCATGACTTAACAAAGTATAAAGTACTATTGAGTACAATGAAGTATAAGGTGCAGCAAAGCCAAAATGTAACGTCCCCATATGTGGACGCAGGGTCTCAGGAGGATACTGTTTTGAGTTGTACTACAGTTTTCTTTTATATTGAGATGTACTATGAAGCAAATTGGATATAACAGGGTTTTTTCTTGACTTAACAAATCCTAAAAAAATCTAGCTGTATAAATCAATAAAATCAAAACCAGGCATTAAGACAGGCATTCAGCCCTTACTGGCTGAATGCTTAATACATTCTTTGGTGCCATGCAGACAGTTTGTAGCCACTGTAGCTTTATGGGATAGTTTCACTTATTGTTTCGAATATAACACATTCTCTAGGCTGGGATTTATATCACTCATGGGGGATATCATCTGACAAAGAACAAGCCATCTTAACTCTTAAGTTATTAACCTTCTCTCGACTAGTTTATGTGTGCAGCATAACCACGGCGATGTTCCCAAGTTAAAGAGAGCCACCATCATGTCCCTGAACAGAGGGGTAGCCATGAATTTCTCTAAAGGTTAATAAACCAGTCCAGCTCGCTGTTTCTGAACCTTTCCTAAACGAGCTTTAAGGATTCCATTTTTTATGATAAGTTAAGCTAACCATCTCTATTCTGGTTGTTGCTTCTGGTTGCTTCATTTAAAGGAGAGAGAGTAGCATAAATCTTTCCATATAACTCACAGAAAGCTACATTTGTGATCTATTCCTTTAAATAAGAACTTTATAAACCATCTATTTATTGATTTGTGCTCACACACGCTGTGGGAAGTACTGTAAATGTGCTATTAGTTGGGCTGTGAATTTATATTTGTGTCTGCAGTGTAAGTCTCTTCGGGTTAATACAGTATGCAGTGAAAGTCTCCTATCGTTAGTTATTTACTACAATACCTGGAATTTATTTTTGCACCGTCACTCATTTATTGGACTGTGTAATTTTTACTTGTTTGGGGCCTTAAAGATTAACCCGGAGAGTGAATGGGTAAATAAGTGAATTCATATGATAGCAGGCCTAGCAAATATAGTAGAAATGTCATACAGGTTTATGAATTTTGTATAAGCTAGAAAGCAAGCTAGCCGAGGGTCGTGCGACTCATATGACTTTGGTCTTCCTTAGTCATTGGTTTGTGACCCGAGGTAAGCAGCTTTAGGTAATTCTAGCCAGTTCCAGCACCACACAAATTGTGCTATTAATGGTTTCCATCTGCTTAGTGTGTCAGTCAGGTTTCCATGGACATCTGCATGCATGTTGCTACAATATTACTGAATGGTATAATAGGCATACTCCATGTATGTACAAGTATTGGCAACAAGAAAATGAAATAAAGCACATCACAAGCTGGATGACGTTATTTTGTTTTAAATATCTGAGTGTATGAAATGCGTATAGTTTAAGGGAATGTTTAAAAGTAGTAGTTGTCGCATTTTCAAGCAAATATAGTCCTCTTTTTCTGTATGGCTTTTAAATGTGCATTAGTTGCTAGCATGTATGCACCGTACATGAGGAGGATGTCACTATAAACCTGCACCTGTTAGCATACAGCAAAGAAAGAAGCATCACTTGACATCTCGGTTTAGTTTCAAGGCTTACTCTTAGGTATTTTTAGGCTTGCTCAGAAGAGCCCTGCGTTCTGTTATGTAAAGGCCTTAGCATCAAACTGCATCAATACAAATTGGATCGTGTGTTTGCTGTAATGCCAGAGAGCATAGGGAATGTAAGCTACTGGGGCAGGTGGGAGTATGGTTAAGATGGGTAGAAAATAATGCATTGGGATCATTTTGAAATAGCATACACAAATATAAAAAGCTATAGGTTTAGAACAGATACTTTTTCGATAGTTATCCAACTACTGGGTCAGAGGCTAGATTGTGAGGTAGGAAGTAGGAAAACACAAACTGCATAAATAAATATTTTGTACATAAAAAATATATATATTACAGAAGTCCTAAAACAAAGATAGAAACAACACTCCATCTCCAATATTTAATGGTTGCCCAAACCGTGGTTTCTGCAGTTCTCCTTATTAATTGATGTATTTAGTTTACTGGCAAAACTAATGTTTTCAGATGTTTGAACTGGTAAGTATCAATACTTTACATTGTTAGAACACATTTGGATTTCTCAATATATCTTCCTTTAAATGGGCTTTTAAATAAAGGCCCAAGCTCATCCAAGCTGGTTGATAAATTGCTGAAAAATCGAAGAGGAAATAATTAAGAAATGCCAAAAAATTTACATTATGCAGCCCATTTAAATGGATATAGTGTTTTGTTTGTTTTGCTCAAATATATATGAACAATTAGCCCACAGCACCGTGAGACATTCCCCTGTTTTCTTTACCACACTCCCCCCATTACTCCTGTACCTACTGGTTTGTTGAGCAACCAATAAAACTGGACATGGAGGTTGGAAGGAAATCAGAGCAAATCAGAAAAAAAAGCACAATATTCCTTGGGATCTTTGACGCAGGTGAAGAGTTTGATTTGGGTTTTGCAAAGCAAGAACCAGTAGATACATGTGTAACCACAGACAAGTAAATGTGATTGTGTCGATATATGAAATTATAACAATGTTTGTGCCATGCGTTCTACAAAGGTTTACTCAACATAGCAATCTGCAGTATCTCGAGTCATAGTACATATGCTAGTGAGGTTTGTTGTGAAGAAATCAACTTTGACCTTGCATGAAAGTCAACAGAGCTACATTTGTCACCTAAAGGGGGCCAGTATAACTCAGTAGTTTTCTGCATTGATACAAATGGAGGACCAAACACCGGGCTGTGTGTGTACTTATACTGCAAGCTGTGGTCCATTTGTTCTGGATGATAGGCCCTCTAGTAGCTCCTGTCTTCTCTGCAAGACTGCTAGCTGAAGGGAGCTAGCCGAGAGTAAACTGCCTGTCAATGATAAGTGAAATAACCAGATCAGAGCAGAGCTCCTTAAGGCCTCTTATCTCCCTCTCAACAGCCAGGCCTGCTAAAGCATCGTAATCTCACTCCCTCACACTGTGGTGGTTTGATGTTTGCCTCATCTGTAGTGAACATGGAATGGCTTGAAGGAGAGTGGTTCAGATCGATGGACATTGATGTAGGCCCATTACTTGAGCTGGTTGACTTCCTTCCTGCCTAAATAGCCCCACCACCATCAGTCCAAAGTCGCAAAAAGATCGGCTTCCCACTACAGGTCTGAGTATGTGCGATTATTTTAAAAACATCAATGTAAGAAGTTAGAGATAACTTGAAGTTAAATCATGGCTGGCGCTGTTGGTTCTGTGCTTCTGCACTGCCTTTTAAAGAAGCAGTGAAGTGAGTGTGTTGTTGAGCCTTGAGCTTGTTTGGCTATTGGAACTGATGAGTTATTTTACTGCATTTATTTATAATTTAACACCTTTACCATCAACTTAACCAGCTTAAATTGTATAAATCCCACTCGTCTCAGATGATGCAGAAATAGCTGTTATGGGATCGTTACCTATGCTCCCAGGGTCCTTTGTTCTCTGGGCCTAACTAACATCCTCCTGTTGTGTTTGGGTCAACACTGTCACCTTACCTGCACTATACAACATATTCAAAAATAGACCATCCTTAAGGTTCTTATGTCCTTTACAAATGCCGACATTGTATCCTTGGAACATAGGGCCTTTTTGATTATGTGCTATACAGTATAAATCTGGGGATCAAGGTCAAGATTGTCCACTATGTATGTACAGTAAGCCTGTGTGAATGAATGCATGTGAATGGATCAATATGGCTTAAAGTGTAACGCACTTTGAGTGGTTGATACGACTAGAATAGCAGTAAATAAATGCAGCACATTTATGTAGAACTGGAGAGCACAGAACATTTTTGTGTTTTTCATACTCTTTTTTTCATGTTGCCATTATGTACCATGCAAATCTGGAGAACAACCAGACGGCATAGTGTTGTTCCTGCATCATTATAATGCTTTTCTGGGACAATCAATCCAGTTTTGTGGCTTAGAGACTTAGAGCTAATGCTATTCAGTGCAGAAGATTGCCATCAGTTGTTTCTGCCTAGCTTTCTATCATATATCTTATGATCTTTTCTTAAAAAATAAACAAATTCTTGAAGAGTTTTGAGACTTCACACAAGATCCATATCACAATGTGTGTTGATCCATTCACTCATGATAGTT